>JAXIVJ010009383.1:5000-7500 GCA_036785665.1 Chirona hameri | reverse complement strand
TTTTCACTGTCCTTGCTAACTAACACATCATCTACCTTAAATGGACCTATATTTTGGAAACTGTACTTAACTTATAAAAACTGAAGAACTTCTTACTATCTGCATTACAATGTCTAGCTAAATCAAGTTCCTTTGCCCTTTTAGCTGCTCTGACCTTTTTCTTAACTGAATTTCTTGCATTCTGTAGGCCTTCTGATTTATATCTAGTGAAGATCCCTTCAAAATGCCAAATGCACTTCTTTTAGCTTGTATAGCACTCCTTACTTCTGGGTAAGCCAAACTGGATTGCCCTTGGTTCTGTGACGTTTGTGCCTGAAGGGTATATGCCGATTTTGAATTTGGCTTAATCTAGCTTTGAAAACATTCCAGGCCTCACATGCATCTAAACCTGCCAACTCAACGTTCCATTTTATCTGTGCGAGGTCATTTCTAATACCATCAAAATCAGCCCGGCTGAAGTTTGGAACCATAATAAGGTTATCTTTGGGCCTCATTTCTGATGAGATATTGAATTTAACCATATTGTGATCACTGGTTCCTAGACCTGCACAAATACTTATGTCACTAACTAGATCACTGTTGTCTGAGAATACAAAAAAGCTAAAAGGGCAAAGGAACTTGATTTAGCTAGACATTGTAATGCAGATAGTAAGAAGTTCTTCAGTTTTTATAAGTTAAGTACAGTTTCAAAAATATAGGTCCATTTAAGGTAGATGATGTGTTAGTTAGCAAGGACAGTGAAATGGTTGAAGTGCTTAATGATCAGTTTCAATCTGTCTTTACTATCGAGGACCAGAGTAGTATTGCAGCACTTCAGCCTGAGCTAGAGACAGAGGAGACTATAGGAGAGGTAGGTGGCATAAGTAGTGAACTTGTTCTAGAATATCTAAAGAAAGTAAGGCCTAACAAGGCAGAAGGACCTGATGAAATCCATGCTAGACTTTTAAGAGAATCTGAAAGGAGTTGTCGGTTCCATTAGCCATACTATTTTCTAATCACTTGCAGATAGTAAAATTCCACTTGATTGGAAAGAGCAAATGTTGTTCTATTCATAAAAATGGAGATAGAAGTAAGAGGAAAACTATAGACCAGTAGTCTGACCTCATTAGTCTGCAAGGTGCTTGAATCAATCATCAAAGATAAGATTGTTGAATTCTTGGAGCAAAATGAACTCATCAAGGATACACAGCATGGCTTTAGGAATGGCCGTCTTGTTTAAACTAATCTTCTGGAGTTTTGGATGTTGCAACAGATAGCGTTGATCAGGGTAAACAGCTAGATGTAGCTTTCTTGATTTCAGAAAGCATTTGACAAAGTCCACCATACAAGACTGGGGTTGCAACTTAAAATTCATGGGATCAGGGCAAGATTCTGGATTGGATAGAAACGTGGCTTTCAGGACGCCAGCAAAGGGTTATATTGAATGGGTGCCAATCACAATGGAAGGAGGTTCTCAGTGGGGTTCCACAGGGCTCAGTCCTGGGCCCATTGCTTTTTATAATATTTGTGAATGCAATTGAGAACAGTATAGACAGCAAAGTCTTGAAATTTGCAGACGATCTAAAAGTTGTCAGGATTATTAGAGGAAAACATGATCAGGATGTTTTTCAATCAGATCTGGGCAAGCTAGTTGAGTGGTCTGAAGCATGGCAGATGAAATTCAATTTGAGTAAATGTAAGATTATGCACGCTGGACGGGTTAGCAGTAAACATAGGTAGAAATGGGTGGGCAGAAAATGGAGCAGATTGAAAAGGAAAGAGATTTAGGTGTCGTGGTAAACAATAGACTATCAGCGTCAGACCAGGTTGTAGAAGCTAGGAAAAGGCACTTAGAATGCTAGGGGCCATAACAGAAATGTTTCCTACAAGAGTGAAAAGGTAATAACAAAACTGTATTGTGCATACGTTAGACCACATTTGGAGTATTGTGTACAAGCTGGTCTCCAACATATGAGAAAGATTGCTGGTTGTTAGAAAGAGTTCAAAAAAGGGCAAAAAAATGATTAATTGTCTTGGTAGTTTACCTTATGAAGATAGATTAAGGAAATTGGGTATGTTTTCACTTAGATATAGAAGGCTAAGAGGAGATCTAATTGAAGTCTTCAAATTTGTAAATAGTCAGCATTCTGGATATTTAAAGGGTATGTTTGAGTTCAATAGGAAAATCGAGGTAGAGGTCATCAGCATAAACTCATTATTGAAACAAAGTAGGACTAGGCTACGACAGTCATTTTCAGTAGAAGGGTTGTAGGACATTGGAATATGCTACCAGGGGATGTCCGCTGATGCAGTGACACTTGCTTCCTTCAAAATTAGATTAGATAAATACTTTACAGAGAAGGGATTAGTTCATAAATACCTCGTGGGATTAGCCTTCTTTTATGCAGGTAGAGTAAGGTGATTTGAAGGGGCGAGACTGGGTGGAGGGGGGGGGGATGGGGGTGGTGTGGGGGGGGGGTGCAACCTCGGATGGGCCCAAGAGGCTCTTTGTTGCACTTTT
>JAXIVJ010009382.1:45000-51220 GCA_036785665.1 Chirona hameri | reverse complement strand
CAGCCAGCCAGCCAGCCAGCCAGCCAGCCAGCCAGCCAGCCAGCCAGCCAGCCAGCCAGCAGCAGCAGCCAGCCAGCCAGCCAGCCAGCCAGCCAGCCAGCCACCAGCGCAGCCAGCCAGCCAGCCAGCCGCAGCCAGCCAGCCAGCAGCAGCCAGCCAGCCAGCCAGCCAGCCAGCAGCAGCCAGCCAGCCAGCCAGCCAGCCAGCCAGCCAGCCAGCCAGCCAGCCAGCCAGCCAGCCAGCCAGCCAGCCAGCCAGCCAGCCAGCCAGCCAGCCAGCCAGCCAGCCAGCCAGGCCAGCCAGCCAGCCAGCCAGCCAGCCAGCCAGCCAGCCAGCCAGCCAGCCAGCCAGCCAGCCAGCCAGCCAGCCAGCCAGCCAGCCAGCCAGCAGCCAGCCAGCCAGCCAGCCAGCCAGCCAGCCAGCAGCCAGCCAGCCAGCCAGCCAGCGCAGCCAGCCAGCCAGCCAGCCAGCCAGCCAGCCAGCCAGCCAGCCAGCCAGCCAGCCAGCCAGCCAGCCAGCCAGCCAGCCAGCCAGCCAGCCAGCCAGCCAGCCAGCCAGCCAGCCAGCCAGCCAGCCAGCCAGCCAGCCAGCCAGCCAGCCAGCCAGCCAGCCAGCCAGCCAGCCAGCCAGCCAGCCAGCCAGCCAGCCAGCCAGCCAGCAGCAGCCAGCCAGCCAGCCAGCCAGCCAGCCAGCCAGCCAGCCAGCCAGCCAGCCAGCCAGCCAGCCAGCCAGCCAGCCAGCCAGCCAGCCAGCAGCCAGACAGCCAGCAGCCAGACAGCCAGACAGCCAGACAGCCAGACAGCCAGACAGCCAGACAGCCAGACAGCCAGACAGCCAGACAGCCAGACAGCCAGACAGCCAGACAGCCAGACAGCCAGACAGCCAGACAGCCAGACAGCCAGACAGCCAGACAGCCAGACAGCCAGACAGCCAGACAGACAGACAGACAGACAGACAGACAGACAGACAGACAGACAGACAGACAGACAGACAGACAGACAGACAGACAGACAGACAGCCAGACAGACAGCAGACAGACAGCCAGACAGCCAGACAGCCAGACAGCCAGACAGCCAGACAGCCAGACAGCCAGACAGCCAGACAGCCAGACAGCCAGAGACAGACAGACAGACAGACAGACAGACAGACAGAGACAGACAGAGACAGACAGACAGACAGAGACAGACAGAGACAGACAGAGACAGACAGCGACAGACAGCGACAGACAGCGACAGACAGCGACAGACAGCGACAGACAGCGACAGACAGCGACAGACAGCGACAGACAGCGACAGACAGCGACAGACAGCGACAGACAGCGACAGACAGCGACAGACAGCGACAGACAGCGACAGACAGCGACAGACAGCGACAGACAGCGACAGACAGCGACAGACAGCGACAGACAGCGACAGACAGCGACAGACAGCGACAGACAGCGACAGACAGCGACAGACAGCGACAGACAGCGACAGACAGCGACAGACAGCGACAGACAGCGACAGACAGCGACAGACAGCGACAGACAGCGACAGACAGCGACAGACAGCGACAGACAGCGACAGACAGCGACAGACAGCGACAGACAGCGACAGACAGCGACAGACAGCGACAGACAGCGACAGACAGCGACAGACAGCGACAGACAGCGACAGACAGCGACAGACAGCGACAGACAGCGACAGACAGCGACAGACAGCGACAGACAGCGACAGACAGCGACAGACAGCGACAGACAGCGACAGACAGCGACAGACAGCGACAGACAGCGACAGACAGCGACAGACAGCGACAGACAGCGACAGACAGCGACAGACAGCGACAGACAGCGACAGACAGCGACAGACAGCGACAGACAGCGACAGACAGCGACAGACAGCGACAGACAGCGACAGACAGCGACAGACAGCGACAGACAGCGACAGACAGCGACAGACAGCGACAGACAGCGACAGACAGCGACAGACAGCGACAGACAGCGACAGACAGCGACAGACAGCGACAGACAGCGACAGACAGCGACAGACAGCGACAGACAGCGACAGACAGCGACAGACAGCGACAGACAGCGACAGACAGCGACAGACAGCGACAGACAGCGACAGACAGCGACAGACAGCGACAGACAGCGACAGACAGCGACAGACAGCGACAGACAGCGACAGACAGAGACAGACAGACAGACAGAGACAGACAGAGACAGACAGAGACAGACAGAGACAGACAGAGACAGACAGAGACAGACAGAGACAGACAGAGACAGACAGAGACAGACAGACAGACAGAGACAGACAGAGACAGACAGAGACAGACAGAGACAGACAGAGACAGACAGAGACAGACAGAGACAGACAGAGACAGACAGGACAGACAGAGACAGACAGAGACAGACAGAGACAGACAGAGACAGACAGAGACAGACAGAGACAGACAGAGACAGACAGAGACAGACAGAGACAGACAGACAGACAGTGACAGACAGAGACAGACAGAGACAGACAGAGACAGACAGAGACAGACAGAGACAGACAGAGACAGACAGAGACAGACAGCCGACAGACAGCCACAGACAGCCGACAGACAGGCCACAGACAGCCGACAGACAGCCACAGACAGCCACAGACAGCCGACAGACAGCCACAGACAGCCACAGACAGCCACAGACAGCCACAGACAGCCACAGACAGCCACAGACAGCCACAGACAGCCACAGACAGCCACAGACAGCCACAGACAGCCACAGACAGCCACAGACAGCCACAGACAGCCACAGACAGCCACAGACAGCCACAGACAGCCACAGACAGCCACAGACAGCCACAGACAGCCACAGACAGCCACAGACAGCCACAGACAGCCACAGACAGCCACAGACAGCCACAGACAGCCACAGACAGCCACAGACAGCCACAGACAGCCACAGACAGCCACAGACAGCCACAGACAGCCACAGACAGCCACAGACAGCCACAGACAGCCACAGACAGCCACAGACAGCCACAGACAGCCACAGACAGCCACAGACAGCCACAGACAGCCACAGCCAGCCACAGCCAGCCACAGCCAGCCACAGCCAGCACAGCCAGCCACAGCCAGCACAGCCAGCCACAGCCAGCCACAGCCAGCCACAGCCAGCCACAGCCAGCCACAGCCAGCCACAGCCAGCCACAGCCAGCCACAGCCAGCCACAGCAGCCACAGCCAGCCACAGCCAGCCACAGCCAGCCACAGCCAGCCACAGCCAGCCACAGCCAGCCACAGCCAGCCACAGCCAGCCACAGCCAGCCACAGCCAGCCACAGCCAGCCACAGCCAGCCACAGCCAGCCACAGCCAGCCAGCCAGCCAGCCACAGCCAGCCAGCCAGCCAGCACAGCCAGCCAGCCAGCCAGCCAGCCAGCCAGCCAGCCAGCCAGCCAGCCAGCCAGCCAGCCAGCCAGCCAGCCAGCCAGCCAGCCAGCCAGCCAGCCAGCCAGCCAGCCAGCCAGCCAGCAGCCAGCCAGCCAGCCAGCCAGCCAGCCAGCCAGCCAGCCAGCCAGCCAGCCAGCCAGCCAGCCAGCCAGCCAGCCAGCCAGCCAGCCAGCCAGACAGCCAGCCAGCCAGCCAGCCAGCCAGCCAGCCAGCCAGCCAGCCAGCCAGCCAGCCAGCCAGCCAGCCAGCCAGCCAGCCAGCCAGCCAGCCAGCCAGCCAGCCAGCCAGCCAGCCAGCCAGCCAGCCAGCGCAGCCAGCCAGCCAGCCAGCCAGCCAGCCAGCCAGCCAGCCAGCCAGCCAGCCAGCCAGCCAGCCAGCCAGCCAGCCAGCCAGCCAGCCAGCCAGCCAGCCAGCCAGCCAGCCAGCCAGCCAGCCAGCCAGCCAGCCAGCCAGCCAGCCAGCCAGCCAGCCAGCCAGCCAGCCAGCCAGCCAGCCAGCCAGCCAGCCAGCCAGCCAGCCAGCCAGCCAGCCAGCCAGCCAGCCAGCCAGCCAGCCAGCCAGCCAGCCAGCCAGCCAGCCAGCCAGCCAGCCAGCCAGCCAGCCAGCCAGCCAGCCAGCCAGCCAGCCAGCCAGCCAGCCAGCCAGCCAGCCAGCCAGCCAGCCAGCCAGCCAGCCAGCCAGCCAGCCAGCCAGCCAGCCAGCCAGCAGCCAGCCAGCCAGCCAGCCAGCCAGCCAGCCAGCCAGCCAGCCAGCCAGCCAGCCAGCCAGCCAGCAGCCAGCCAGCCAGCCAGCCAGCCAGCCAGCCAGCCAGCCAGCCAGCCAGCCAGCCAGCCAGCCAGCCAGCCAGCCAGCCAGCCAGACAGCCAGACAGCCAGACAGCCAGACAGCCAGACAGCCAGACAGCCAGACAGCCAGATAGCCAGACAGCCAGACAGCCAGACAGCCAGACAGCCAGACAGCCAGACAGCCAGACAGCCAGACAGCCAGACAGCCAGACAGCCAGACAGCCAGACAGCCAGACAGCCAGACAGCCAGACAGCCAGACAGCCAGACAGACAGACAGACAGACAGACAGAGACAGACAGAGACAGACAGAGACAGACAGAGACAGACAGAGACAGACAGAGACAGACAGAGACAGACAGAGACAGACAGAGACAGACAGAGACAGACAGAGACAGACAGAGACAGACAGAGACAGACAGAGACAGACAGAGACAGACAGACAGAGACAGACAGAGACAGACAGAGACAGACAGAGACAGACAGAGACAGACAGAGACAGACAGAGACAGACAGACAGACAGACAGACAGACAGACAGACAGACAGACAGACAGACAGACAGACAGACAGACAGACAGACAGACAGACAGACAGACAGACAGACAGACAGACAGACAGACAGACAGACAGACAGACAGACAGACAGACAGACAGACAGACAGACAGACAGACAGACAGACAGACAGACAGACAGACAGACAGACAGACAGACAGACAGACAGACAGACAGACAGACAGACAGACAGACAGACAGACAGACAGACAGACAGACAGCCAGCCAGCCAGCCAGCCAGCCAGCCAGCCAGCCAGCCAGCCAGCCAGCCAGCCAGCCAGCCAGCCAGCCAGCGCAGCCAGCCAGCCAGCCAGCCAGCCAGCCAGCCAGCCAGCCAGCCAGCCAGCCAGCCAGCCAGCCAGCCAGCCAGCCAGCCAGCCAGCCAGCCAGCCAGCCAGCCAGCCAGCCAGCCAGCCAGCCAGCCAGCCAGCCAGCCAGCCAGCCAGCCAGCCAGCCGCAGCCAGCCAGCCAGCCAGCCAGCCAGCCAGCCAGCCAGCAGCCAGCCAGCCAGCCAGCCAGCCAGCAGCCAGCCAGCCAGCCAGCCAGCCAGCCAGCCAGCCAGCCAGCAGCCAGCCAGCCAGCCAGCCAGCCAGCCAGCCAGCCAGCCAGCCAGCCAGCCAGCCAGCCAGCCAGCCGCCAGCCAGCCAGCCAGCCAGCCAGCCAGCCAGCCAGCCAGCCAGCCAGCCAGCCAGCCAGCCAGCCAGCCAGCCAGCCAGCCAGCCAGCCAGCCAGCCAGCCAGCCAGCCAGCCAGCCAGCCAGCCAGCCAGCCAGCCAGCCAGCCAGCCGCCAGCCAGCCAGCCAGCCAGCCAGCCAGCCAGCCAGCCAGCCAGCCAGCCAGCCAGCCAGCCAGCCAGCCAGCCAGCCAGCCAGCCAGCCAGCCAGCCAGCCAGCCAGCCAGCCAGCCAGCCAGCCAGCCAGCCAGCCAGCCAGCCAGCCAGCCAGCCAGCCAGCCAGCCAGCCAGCCAGCCAGCCAGCCAGCCAGCCAGCCAGCCAGCCAGCCAGCCAGCCAGCCAGCCAGCCAGCCAGCCAGCCAGCCAGCCAGCCAGCCAGCCAGCAGCCAGCCAGCCAGCCAGCCAGCCAGCCAGCCAGCCAGCCAGCCAGCCAGCCAGACAGCCAGACAGCCAGGCAGCCAGACAGCCAGACAGCCAGACAGCCAGACAGCCAGACAGCCAGACAGCCAGACAGCCAGACAGCCAGACAGCCAGACAGCCAGACAGCCAGACAGCCAGACAGCCAGACAGCCAGACAGCCAGACAGCCAGACAGCCAGACAGCCAGACAGCCAGACAGCCAGACAGCCAGACAGACAGACAGACAGACAGACAGACAGACAGACAGACAGACAGACAGACAGACAGACAGACAGACAGACAGACAGACAGACAGACAGACAGACAGACAGACAGACAGACAGCCAGACAGACAGGCAGACAGACAGCCAGACAGCCAGACAGCCAGACAGCCAGACAGCCAG
>JAXIVJ010009382.1:0-32500 GCA_036785665.1 Chirona hameri | reverse complement strand
AGACAGACAGACAGACAGACAGACAGACAGACAGACAGACAGACAGACAGACAGACAGACAGACAGACAGACAGCCAGACAGCCAGCCAGCCAGCCAGCCAGCCAGCCAGCCAGCCAGCAGCCAGCCAGCCAGCCAGCCAGCCAGCCAGCCAGCCAGCCAGCCAGCCAGCCAGCCAGCCAGCCAGCCAGCCAGCCAGCCAGCCAGCCAGCCAGCCAGCCAGCCAGCCAGCCAGCCAGCCAGCCAGCCAGCAGCCAGCCAGCCAGCCAGCCAGCCAGCCAGCCAGCCAGCCAGCCAGCCAGCCAGCCAGCCAGCCAGCCAGCCAGCCAGCCAGCCAGCCAGCCAGCCAGCCAGCCAGCCAGCCAGCCAGCCAGCCAGCCAGACAGCCAGACAGCCAGACAGCCAGACAGCCAGACAGCCAGACAGCCAGACAGCCAGACAGCCAGACAGCCAGACAGCCAGACAGCCAGACAGCCAGACAGCCAGATAGCCAGACAGCCAGACAGCCAGACAGCCAGACAGCCAGACAGCCAGACAGCCAGACAGCCAGACAGCCAGACAGCCAGACAGCCAGACAGCCAGACAGCCAGACAGCCAGACAGCCAGACAGCCAGACAGCCAGACAGCCAGACAGCCAGACAGCCAGACAGACAGACAGCCAGACAGCCAGACAGCCAGACAGCCAGACAGCCAGACAGCCAGACAGCCAGACAGCCAGACAGCCAGACAGCCAGACAGCCAGACAGCCAGACAGCCAGACAGCCAGACAGCCAGACAGCCAGACAGCCCAGACAGCCAGACAGCCAGACAGCCAGACAGACAGACAGACAGACAGACAGACACAGACAGAGACAGACAGAGACAGACAGAGACAGACAGAGACAGACAGAGACAGACAGAGACAGACAGAGACAGACAGAGACAGACAGAGACAGACAGAGACAGACAGAGACAGACAGAGACAGACAGAGACAGACAGAGACAGACAGAGACAGACAGCGACAGACAGCGACAGACAGAGACAGACAGAGACAGACAGAGACAGACATAGACAGACAGAGACAGACAGAGACAGACAGAGACAGACAGAGACAGACAGAGACAGACAGAGACAGACAGAGACAGACAGAGACAGACAGAGACAGACAGAGACAGACAGAGACAGACAGAGACAGACAGAGACAGACAGAGACAGACAGAGACAGACAGTGACAGACAGAGACAGACAGAGACAGACAGAGACAGCCAGAGACAGACAGAGACAGACAGAGACAGACAGCCACAGACAGCCACAGACAGCCACAGACAGCCACAGACAGCCACAGACCGCCACAGACCGCCACAGACCGCCACAGACCGCCACAGACCGCCACAGACCGCCACAGACCGCCACAGACCGCCACAGACCGCCACAGACCGCCACAGACCGCCACAGACCGCCACAGACCGCCACAGACCGCCACAGACCGCCACAGACCGCCACAGACCGCCACAGACCGCCACAGACCGCCACAGACCGCCACAGACCGCCACAGACCGCCACAGACCGCCACAGACCGCCACAGACCGCCACAGACCGCCACAGACCGCCACAGACCGCCACAGACCGCCACAGACCGCCACAGACAGCCACAGACAGCCACAGACAGCCACAGACAGCCACAGCCAGCCACAGCCAGCCACAGCCAGCCACAGCCAGCCACAGCCAGCCACAGCCAGCCACAGCCAGCCACAGCCAGCCACAGCCAGCCACAGCCAGCCACAGCCAGCCACAGCCAGCCACAGCCAGCCACAGCCAGCCACAGCCAGCCACAGCCAGCCACAGCCAGCCACAGCCAGCCACAGCCAGCCACAGCCAGCCACAGCCAGCCACAGCCAGCCACAGCCAGCCACAGCCAGCCACAGCCAGCCACAGCCAGCCACAGCCAGCCACAGCCAGCCAGCCAGCCAGCCAGCCAGCCAGCCAGCCAGCCAGCCAGCCAGCCAGCCAGCCAGCCAGCCAGCCAGCCAGCCAGCCAGCCAGCCAGCCAGCCAGCCAGCCAGCCAGCCAGCCAGCCAGCCAGCCAGCCAGCCAGCCAGCCAGCCAGCCAGCCAGCCAGCCAGCCAGCCAGCCAGCCAGCCAGCCAGCCAGCCAGCCAGCCAGCCAGCCAGCCAGCCAGCCAGCCAGCCAGCCAGCCAGCCAGCCAGCCAGCCAGCCAGCCAGCCAGCCAGCCAGCCAGCCAGCCAGCCAGCCAGCCAGCCAGCCAGCCAGCCAGCCAGCCAGCCAGCCAGCCAGCCAGCCAGCCAGCCAGCCAGCCAGCCAGCCAGCCAGCCAGCCAGCCAGCCAGCCAGCCAGCCAGCCAGCCAGCCAGCCAGCCAGCCAGCCAGCCAGCCAGCCAGCCAGCCAGCCAGCCAGCCAGCCAGCCAGCCAGCCAGCCAGCCAGCCAGCCAGCCAGCCAGCCAGCCAGCCAGACAGCCAGACAGCCAGACAGCCAGACAGCCAGACAGCCAGACAGCCAGACAGCCAGACAGCCAGACAGCCAGACAGCCAGACAGCCAGACAGCCAGACAGCCAGACAGCCAGACAGCCAGACAGCCAGACAGCCAGACAGCCAGACAGCCAGACAGCCAGACAGCCAGACAGCCAGACAGCCAGACAGCCAGACAGCCAGACAGCCAGACAGCCAGACAGCCAGACAGCCAGACAGCCAGACAGCCAGACAGCCAGACAGCCAGACAGCCAGACAGCCAGACAGCCAGACAGCCAGACAGACAGACAGACAGACAGACAGACAGACAGACAGACAGACAGACAGACAGACAGCCAGACAGCCAGACAGCCAGACAGCCAGACAGCCAGACAGCCAGACAGCCAGACAGCCAGACAGCCAGACAGCCAGACAGCCAGACAGCCAGAGACAGACAGACAGACAGACAGACAGACAGACAGACAGACAGACAGACAGACAGAGACAGACAGAGACAGACAGAGACAGACAGAGACAGACAGAGACAGACAGAGACAGACAGAGACAGACAGAGACAGACAGAGACAGACAGAGACAGACAGAGACAGACAGAGACAGACAGAGACAGACAGCGACAGACAGCGACAGACAGCGACAGACAGCGACAGACAGCGACAGACAGCGACAGACAGCGACAGACAGCGACAGACAGCGACAGACAGCGACAGACAGCGACAGACAGCGACAGACAGCGACAGACAGCGACAGACAGCGACAGACAGCGACAGACAGCGACAGACAGCGACAGACAGCGACAGACAGCGACAGACAGCGACAGACAGCGACAGACAGCGACAGACAGCGACAGACAGCGACAGACAGCGACAGACAGCGACAGACAGCGACAGACAGCGACAGACAGCGACAGACAGCGACAGACAGCGACAGACAGCGACAGACAGCGACAGACAGCGACAGACAGCGACAGACAGCGACAGACAGCGACAGACAGCGACAGACAGCGACAGACAGCGACAGACAGCGACAGACAGCGACAGACAGCGACAGACAGCGACAGACAGCGACAGACAGCGACAGACAGCGACAGACAGCGACAGACAGCGAAAGACAGCGACAGACAGCGACAGACAGCGACAGACAGCGACAGACAGCGACAGACAGCGACAGACAGCGACAGACAGCGACAGACAGCGACAGACAGCGACAGACAGCGACAGACAGCGACAGACAGCGACAGACAGCGACAGACAGCGACAGACAGCGACAGACAGCGACAGACAGCGACAGACAGCGACAGACAGCGACAGACAGCGACAGACAGCGACAGACAGCGACAGACAGCGACAGACAGCGACAGACAGCGACAGACAGCGACAGACAGCGACAGACAGCGACAGACAGCGACAGACAGCGACAGACAGCGACAGACAGCGACAGACAGCGACAGACAGCGACAGACAGCGACAGACAGCGACAGACAGCGACAGACAGCGACAGACAGCGACAGACAGCGACAGACAGCGACAGACAGCGACAGACAGCGACAGACAGCGACAGACAGCGACAGACAGCGACAGACAGCGACAGACAGCGACAGACAGCGACAGACAGCGACAGACAGCGACAGACAGAGACAGACAGAGACAGACAGAGACAGACAGAGACAGACATAGACAGACAGAGACAGACAGAGACAGACAGAGACAGACAGAGACAGACAGAGACAGACAGAGACAGACAGAGACAGACAGAGACAGACAGAGACAGACAGAGACAGACAGAGACAGACAGAGACAGACAGAGACAGACAGAGACAGACAGAGACAGACAGACAGACAGAGACAGACAGAGACAGACAGAGACAGACAGAGACAGACAGAGACAGACAGAGACAGACAGAGACAGACAGAGACAGACAGAGACAGACAGAGACAGACAGAGACAGACAGAGACAGACAGAGACAGACAGTGACAGACAGAGACAGACAGAGACAGACAGAGACAGACAGAGACAGACAGAGACAGACAGAGACAGACAGAGACAGACAGAGACAGACAGCCACAGACAGCCACAGACAGCCACAGACAGCCACAGACAGACACAGACAGACACAGACAGCCACAGACAGCCACAGACAGCCACAGACAGCCACAGACAGCCACAGACAGCCACAGACAGCCACAGACAGCCACAGACAGCCACAGACAGCCACAGACAGCCACAGACAGCCACAGACAGCCACAGACAGCCACAGACAGCCACAGACAGCCACAGACAGCCACAGACAGCCACAGACAGCCACAGACAGCCACAGACAGCCACAGACCGCCACAGACCGCCACAGACCGCCACAGACCGCCACAGACCGCCACAGACCGCCACAGACCGCCACAGACCGCCACAGACCGCCACAGACCGCCACAGACCGCCACAGACCGCCACAGACCGCCACAGACCGCCACAGACCGCCACAGACCGCCACAGACCGCCACAGACCGCCACAGACCGCCACAGACCGCCACAGACAGCCACAGACAGCCACAGACAGCCACAGACAGCCACAGACAGCCACAGACAGCCACAGACAGCCACAGACAGCCACAGACAGCCACAGACAGCCACAGACAGCCACAGACAGCCACAGACAGCCACAGACAGCCACAGACAGCCACAGACAGCCACAGACAGCCACAGACAGCCACAGACAGCCACAGACAGCCACAGACAGCCACAGACAGCCACAGACAGCCACAGACAGCCACAGACAGCCACAGACAGCCACAGACAGCCACAGACAGCCACAGACAGCCACAGACAGCCACAGACAGCCACAGACAGCCACAGACAGCCACAGACAGCCACAGACAGCCACAGACAGCCACAGACAGCCACAGACAGCCACAGACAGCCACAGACAGCCACAGACAGCCACAGACAGCCAGCAGCCAGCCAGCCAGCCAGCCAGCCAGCCAGCCAGCCAGCCAGCCAGCCAGCCAGCCAGCCAGCCAGCCAGCCAGCCAGCCAGCCAGCCAGCCAGCCAGCCAGCCAGCCAGCCAGCCAGCCAGACAGCCAGACAGCCAGACAGCCAGACAGCCAGACAGCCAGACAGCCAGACAGCCAGACAGCCAGACAGCCAGACAGCCAGACAGCCAGACAGCCAGACAGCCAGACAGCCAGACAGCCAGACAGCCAGACAGCCAGACAGCCAGACAGCCAGACAGCCAGACAGCCAGATAGCCAGACAGCCAGACAGCCAGACAGCCAGACAGCCAGACAGCCAGACAGCCAGACAGCCAGACAGCCAGACAGCCAGACAGCCAGACAGCCAGACATCCAGACAGCCAGACAGCCAGACAGCCAGACAGCCAGACAGCCAGACAGCCAGACAGACAGACAGCCAGACAGCCAGACAGACAGACAGACAGACAGACATACAGACAGACAGCCAGACAGCCAGACAGCCAGACAGCCAGACAGCCAGACAGCCAGACAGCCAGACAGCCAGACAGCCAGACAGCCAGACAGCCAGACAGCCAGACAGCCAGACAGCCAGACAGCCAGACAGCCAGAGACAGACAGACAGACAGACAGACAGACAGACAGACAGACAGACAGAGACAGACAGAGACAGACAGAGACAGACAGAGACAGACAGAGACAGACAGAGACAGACAGAGACAGACAGAGACAGACAGAGACAGACAGAGACAGACAGAGACAGACAGCGACAGACAGCGACAGACAGCGACAGACAGAGACAGACAGAGACAGACAGAGACAGACAGAGACAGACAGAGACAGACATAGACAGACATAGACAGACAGAGACAGACAGAGACAGACAGAGACAGACAGAGACAGACAGAGACAGACAGAGACAGACAGAGACAGACAGAGACAGACAGAGACAGACAGAGACAGACAGAGACAGACAGAGACAGACAGAGACAGACAGAGACAGACAGAGACAGACAGAGACAGACAGAGACAGACAGAGACAGACAGAGACAGACAGAGACAGACAGAGACAGACAGAGACAGACAGACAGACAGAGACAGACAGAGACAGACAGAGACAGACAGAGACAGACAGAGACAGACAGTGACAGACAGAGACAGACAGAGACAGACAGAGACAGACAGAGACAGACAGAGACAGACAGAGACAGACAGCCACAGACAGCCACAGACAGCCACAGACAGCCACAGACAGCCACAGACAGCCACAGACAGCCACAGACAGCCACAGACAGCCACAGACAGCCACAGACAGCCACAGACAGCCACAGACAGCCACAGACAGCCACAGACAGCCACAGACAGCCACAGACAGCCACAGACAGCCACAGACAGCCACAGACAGCCACAGACAGCCACAGACAGCCACAGACAGCCACAGACAGCCACAGACAGCCACAGACAGCCAGACAGCCACAGACAGCCACAGACCGCCACAGACCGCCACAGACCGCCACAGACCGCCACAGACCGCCACAGACCGCCACAGACCGCCACAGACCGCCACAGACCGCCACAGACCGCCACAGACCGCCACAGACCGCCACAGACCGCCACAGACCGCCACAGACCGCCACAGACCGCCACAGACCGCCACAGACCGCCACAGACAGCCACAGACAGCCACAGACAGCCACAGACAGCCACAGACAGCCACAGACAGCCACAGACAGCCACAGACAGCCACAGACAGCCACAGACAGCCACAGACAGCCACAGACAGCCACAGACAGCCACAGACAGCCACAGACAGCCACAGACAGCCACAGACAGCCACAGACAGCCACAGACAGCCACAGACAGCCACAGACAGCCACAGACAGCCACAGACAGCCACAGACAGCCACAGACAGCCACAGCCAGCCACAGCCAGCCACAGCCAGCCACAGCCAGCCACAGCCAGCCACAGCCAGCCACAGCCAGCCAGCCAGCCAGCCAGCCAGCCAGCCAGCCAGCCAGCCAGCCAGCCAGCCAGCCAGCCAGCCAGCCAGCCAGCCAGCCAGCCAGCCAGCCAGCCAGCCAGCCAGCCAGCCAGCCAGCCAGCCAGCCAGCCAGCCAGCCAGCCAGCCAGCCAGCCAGCCAGCCAGCCAGCCAGCCAGCCAGCCAGCCAGCCAGCCAGCCAGCCAGCCAGCCAGCCAGCCAGCCAGCCAGCCAGCCAGCCAGCCAGCCAGCCAGCCAGCCAGCCAGCCAGCCAGCCAGCCAGCCAGCCAGCCAGCCAGCCAGCCAGCCAGCCAGCCAGCCAGCCAGCCAGCCAGCCAGCCAGCCAGCCAGCCAGCCAGCCAGCCAGCCAGCCAGCCAGCCAGCCAGCCAGCCAGCCAGCCAGCCAGCCAGCCAGCCAGCCAGCCAGCCAGCCAGCCAGCCAGCCAGCCAGCCAGCCAGCCAGCCAGCCAGCCAGCCAGCCAGCCAGCCAGCCAGCCATCCAGCCAGCCAGCCAGCCAGCCAGCCAGCCAGCCAGCCAGCCAGACAGCCAGACAGCCAGACAGCCAGACAGCCAGACAGCCAGACAGCCAGACAGCCAGACAGCCAGACAGCCAAACAGCCAGACAGCCAGACAGCCAGATAGCCAGACAGCCAGACAGCCAGACAGCCAGACAGCCAGACAGCCAGACAGCCAGACAGCCAGACAGCCAGACAGCCAGACAGCCAGACAGCCAGACAGCCAGACAGCCAGACAGCCAGACAGACAGACAGACAGCCAGACAGCCAGACAGCCAGACAGCCAGACAGACAGACAGAGACAGACAGAGACAGACAGAGACAGACAGAGACAGACAGAGACAGACAGAGACAGACAGAGACAGACAGAGACAGACAGAGACAGACAGAGACAGACAGAGACAGACAGAGACAGACAGAGACAGACAGAGACAGACAGAGACAGACAGAGACAGACAGAGACAGACAGAGACAGACAGAGACAGACAGAGACAGACAGAGACAGACAGAGACAGACAGAGACAGACAGAGACAGACAGAGACAGACAGAGACAGACAGAGACAGACAGAGACAGACAGAGACAGACAGAGACAGACAGCGACAGACAGCGACAGACAGCGACAGACAGCGACAGACAGCGACAGACAGCGACAGACAGCGACAGACAGCGACAGACAGCGACAGACAGCGACAGACAGCGACAGACAGCGACAGACAGCGACAGACAGCGACAGACAGCGACAGACAGCGACAGACAGCGACAGACAGCGACAGACAGCGACAGACAGCGACAGACAGCGACAGACAGCGACAGACAGCGACAGACAGCGACAGACAGCGACAGACAGCGACAGACAGCGACAGACAGCGACAGACAGCGACAGACAGCGACAGACAGCGACAGACAGCGACAGACAGCGACAGACAGCGACAGACAGCGACAGACAGCGACAGACAGCGACAGACAGCGACAGACAGCGACAGACAGCGACAGACAGCGACAGACAGCGACAGACAGCGACAGACAGCGACAGACAGCGACAGACAGCGACAGACAGCGACAGACAGCGACAGACAGCGACAGACAGCGACAGACAGCGACAGACAGCGACAGACAGCGACAGACAGCGACAGACAGCGACAGACAGCGACAGACAGCGACAGACAGCGACAGACAGCGACAGACAGCGACAGACAGCGACAGACAGCGACAGACAGCGACAGACAGCGACATACAGCGACAGACAGCGACAGACAGCGACAGACAGCGACAGACAGCGACAGACTGCGACAGACAGCGACAGACAGCGACAGACAGCGACAGACAGCGACAGACAGCGACAGACAGCGACAGACAGCGACAGACAGCGACAGACAGCGACAGACAGCGACAGACAGCGACAGACAGCGACAGACAGCGACAGACAGCGACAGACAGCGACAGACAGCGACAGACAGCGACAGACAGCGACAGACAGCGACAGACAGCGACAGACAGCGACAGACAGCGACAGACAGCGACAGACAGCGACAGACAGCGACAGACAGCGACAGACAGCGACAGACAGCGACAGACAGCGACAGACAGCGACAGACAGCGACAGACAGCGACAGACAGCGACAGACAGCGACAGACAGCGACAGACAGCGACAGACAGCGACAGACAGCGACAGACAGCGACAGACAGCGACAGACAGCGACAGACAGCGACAGACAGCGACAGACAGCGACAGACAGCGACAGACAGCGACAGACAGCGACAGACAGAGACAGACAGAGACAGACAGAGACAGACAGAGACAGACAGAGACAGACAGAGACAGACAGAGACAGACAGAGACAGACAGAGACAGACAGAGACAGACAGAGACAGACAGAGACAGACAGAGACATACAGAGACAGACAGTGACAGACAGAGACAGACAGAGACAGACATAGACAGACAGAGACAGACAGAGACAGACAGAGACAGACAGAGACAGACAGAGACAGACAGAGACAGACAGCCACAGACAGCCACAGACAGCCACAGACAGCCACAGACAGCCACAGACAGCCACAGACAGCCACAGACAGCCACAGACAGCCACAGACAGCCACAGACAGCCACAGACAGCCACAGACAGCCACAGACAGCCACAGACAGCCACAGACAGCCACAGACAGCCACAGACAGCCACAGACAGCCACAGACAGCCACAGACAGCCACAGACAGCCACAGACAGCCACAGACAGCCACAGACAGCCACAGACAGCCACAGACAGCCACAGACAGCCACAGACCGCCACAGACAGCCACAGACAGCCACAGACAGCCACAGACAGCCACAGACAGCCACAGACAGCCACAGACAGCCACAGACAGCCACAGACAGCCACAGACAGCCACAGACAGCCACAGACAGCCACAGACAGCCACAGACAGCCACAGACAGCCACAGACAGCCACAGACAGCCACAGACAGCCACAGACAGCCACAGACAGCCACAGACAGCCACAGACAGCCACATACAGCCACAGACAGCCACAGACAGCCACAGACAGACAGCCAGACAGCCAGACAGCCAGCCAGCCAGCCAGCCAGCCAGACAGCCAGACAGCCAGACAGCCAGACAGCCAGACAGCCAGACAGCCAGACAGCCAGACAGCCAGACAGCCAGACAGCCAGACAGCCAGACAGCCAGACAGCCAGACAGCCAGACAGCCAGACAGCCAGACAGCCAGACAGCCAGACAGCCAGACAGCCAGACAGCCAGACAGCCAGACAGCCAGACAGCCAGACAGCCAGACAGCCAGACAGCCAGACAGCCAGACAGCCAGACAGCCAGACAGACATACAGACAGACAGACAGACAGCCAGACAGCCAGACAGCCAGACAGCCAGACAGCCAGACAGCCAGACAGCCAGACAGCCAGACAGCCAGACAGCCAGACAGCCAGACAGCCAGAGACAGACAGACAGACAGACAGACAGACAGACAGACAGCGACAGACAGCGACAGACAGCGACAGACAGCGACAGACAGCGACAGACAGCGACAGACAGCGACAGACAGCGACAGACAGCGACAGACAGCGACAGACAGCGACAGACAGCGCGACAGACAGCGACAGACAGCGACAGACAGCGACAGACAGCGACAGACAGCGACAGACAGCGACAGACAGCGACAGACAGCGACAGACAGCGACAGACAGCGACAGACAGCGACAGACAGCGACAGACAGCGACAGACAGCGACAGACAGCGACAGACAGCGACAGACAGCGACAGACAGCGACAGACAGCGACAGACAGCGACATACAGCGACAGACAGCGACAGACAGCGACAGACAGCGACAGACAGCGACAGACAGCGACAGACAGCGACAGACAGCGACAGACAGCGACAGACAGCGACATACAGCGACAGACAGCGACAGACAGCGACAGACAGCGACAGACAGCGACAGACAGCGACAGACAGCGACAGACAGCGACAGACAGCGACAGACAGCGACAGACAGCGACAGACAGCGACAGACAGCGACAGACAGCGACAGACAGCGACAGACAGCGACAGACAGCGACAGACAGCGACAGACAGCGACAGACAGCGACAGACAGCGACAGACAGCGACAGACAGCGACAGACAGCGACAGACAGCGACAGACAGCGACAGACAGCGACAGACAGCGACAGACAGCGACAGACAGCGACAGACAGCGACAGACAGCGACAGACAGCGACAGACAGCGACAGACAGCGACAGACAGCGACAGACAGCGACAGACAGCGACAGACAGCGACAGACAGCGACAGACAGCGACAGACAGAGACAGACAGAGACAGACAGAGACAGACAGAGACAGACAGAGACAGACAGAGACAGACAGAGACAGACAGAGACAGACAGAGACAGACAGAGACAGACAGACAGACAGAGACAGACAGAGACAGACAGAGACAGACAGAGACAGACAGAGACAGACAGAGACAGACAGAGACAGACAGAGACAGACAGAGACAGACAGAGACAGACAGAGACAGACAGAGACAGACAGTGACAGACAGAGACAGACAGAGACAGACAGAGACAGACAGAGACAGACAGAGACAGACAGAGACAGACATAGACAGACAGAGACAGACAGAGACAGACAGAGACAGACAGAGACAGACAGCCACAGACAGCCACAGACAGACACAGACAGACACAGACAGACACAGACAGCCACAGACAGCCACAGACAGCCACAGACAGCCACAGACAGCCACAGACAGCCACAGACAGCCACAGACAGCCACAGACAGCCACAGACAGCCACAGACAGCCACAGACAGCCACAGACAGCCACAGACAGCCACAGACAGCCACAGACAGCCACAGACAGCCACAGACAGCCACAGACAGCCACAGACAGCCACAGACAGCCACAGACAGCCACAGACAGCCACAGACCGCCACAGACCGCCACAGACCGCCACAGACCGCCACAGACCGCCACAGACCGCCACAGACCGCCACAGACCGCCACAGACCGCCACAGACCGCCACAGACCGCCACAGACAGCCACAGACAGCCACAGACAGCCACAGACAGCCACAGACAGCCACAGACAGCCACAGACAGCCACAGACAGCCACAGACAGCCACAGACAGCCACATACAGCCACAGACAGCCACAGACAGCCACAGACAGACAGCCAGACAGCCAGACAGCCAGCCAGCCAGCCAGCCAGCCAGACAGCCAGACAGCCAGACAGCCAGACAGCCAGACAGCCAGACAGCCAGACAGCCAGACAGCCAGACAGCCAGACAGCCAGACAGCCAGACAGCCAGACAGCCAGACAGCCAGACAGCCAGACAGCCAGACAGCCAGACAGCCAGACAGCCAGACAGCCAGACAGCCAGACAGCCAGACAGCCAGACAGCCAGACAGCCAGACAGCCAGACAGCCAGACAGACATACAGACAGACAGACAGACAGCCAGACAGCCAGACAGCCAGACAGCCAGACAGCCAGACAGCCAGACAGCCAGACAGCCAGACAGCCAGACAGCCAGACAGCCAGACAGCCAGACAGCCAGAGACAGACAGACAGACAGACAGACAGACAGACAGCGACAGACAGCGACAGACAGCGACAGACAGCGACAGACAGCGACAGACAGCGACAGACAGCGACAGACAGCGACAGACAGCGACAGACAGCGACAGACAGCGACAGACAGCGACAGACAGCGACAGACAGCGACAGACAGCGACAGACAGCGACAGACAGCGACAGACAGCGACAGACAGCGACAGACAGCGACAGACAGCGACAGACAGCGACAGACAGCGACAGACAGCGACAGACAGCGACAGACAGCGACAGACAGCGACAGACAGCGACAGACAGCGACAGACAGCGACAGACAGCGACAGACAGCGACAGACAGCGACAGACAGCGACAGACAGCGACAGACAGCGACAGACAGCGACAGACAGCGACAGACAGCGACAGACAGCGACAGACAGCGACAGACAGCGACATACAGCGACATACAGCGACAGACAGCGACAGACAGCGACAGACAGCGACAGACAGCGACAGACAGCGACAGACAGCGACAGACAGCGACAGACAGCGACAGACAGCGACAGACAGCGACAGACAGCGACACACAGCGACAGACAGCGACAGACAGCGACAGACAGCGACAGACAGCGACAGACAGCGACAGACAGCGACAGACAGCGACAGACAGCGACAGACAGCGACAGACAGCGACAGACAGCGACAGACAGCGACAGACAGCGACAGACAGCGACAGACAGCGACAGACAGCGACAGACAGCGACAGACAGCGACAGACAGCGACAGACAGCGACAGACAGCGACAGACAGCGACAGACAGACAGACAGCGACAGACAGCGACAGACAGCGACAGACAGCGACAGACAGCGACAGACAGAGACAGACAGAGACAGACAGAGACAGACAGAGACAGACAGAGACAGACAGAGACAGACAGAGACAGACAGAGACAGACAGAGACAGACAGAGACAGACAGAGACAGACAGAGACAGACAGACAGACAGAGACAGACAGAGACAGACAGAGACAGACAGAGACAGACAGAGACAGACAGAGACAGACAGAGACAGACAGAGACAGACAGAGACAGACAGAGACAGACAGAGACAGACAGAGACAGACAGAGACAGACAGTGACAGACAGAGACAGACAGAGACAGACAGAGACAGACAGAGACAGACAGAGACAGACAGAGACAGACATAGACAGACAGAGACAGACAGAGACAGACAGAGACAGACAGAGACAGACAGCCACAGACAGCCACAGACAGACACAGACAGACACAGACAGCCACAGACAGCCACAGACAGCCACAGACAGCCACAGACAGCCACAGACAGCCACAGACAGCCACAGACAGCCACAGACAGCCACAGACAGCCACAGACAGCCACAGACAGCCACAGACAGCCACAGACAGCCACAGACAGCCACAGACAGCCACAGACAGCCACAGACAGCCACAGACAGCCACAGACAGCCACAGACAGCCACAGACCGCCACAGACCGCCACAGACCGCCACAGACCGCCACAGACCGCCACAGACCGCCACAGACCGCCACAGACCGCCACAGACCGCCACAGACCGCCACAGACCGCCACAGACCGCCACAGACAGCCACAGACAGCCACAGACAGCCACAGACAGCCACAGACAGCCACAGACAGCCACAGACAGCCACAGACAGCCACAGACAGCCACAGACAGCCACAGACAGCCACAGACAGCCACAGACAGCCACAGACAGCCACAGACAGCCACAGACAGCCACAGACAGCCACAGACAGCCACAGACAGCCACAGACAGCCACAGACAGCCACAGACAGCCACAGACAGCCACAGACAGCCACAGACAGCCACAGACAGCCACAGACAGCCACAGACAGCCACAGACAGCCACAGACAGCCACAGACAGCCACAGACAGCCACAGCCAGCCACAGCCAGCCAGCCAGCCAGCCAGCCAGCCAGCCAGCCAGCCAGCCAGCCAGCCAGCCAGCCAGCCAGCCAGCCAGCCAGCCAGCCAGCCAGCCAGCCAGCCAGCCAGCCAGCCAGCCAGCCAGCCAGCCAGCCAGCCAGCCAGCCAGCCAGCCAGCCAGCCAGCCAGCCAGCCAGCCAGCCAGCCAGCCAGCCAGCCAGCCAGCCAGCCAGCCAGCCAGCCAGCCAGCCAGCCAGCCAGCCAGCCAGCCAGCCAGCCAGCCAGACAGCCAGACAGCCAGACAGCCAGACAGCCAGACAGCCAGACAGCCAGACAGCCAGACAGCCAGACAGCCAGACAGCCAGACAGCCAGACAGCCAGACAGCCAGACAGCCAGACAGCCAGACAGCCAGACAGCCAGACAGCCAGACAGCCAGACAGCCAGACAGCCAGACAGCCAGACAGCCAGACAGCCAGACAGCCAGACAGCCAGATAGACAGACAGCCATACAGCCAGACAGCCAGACAGCCAGACAGCCAGACAGCCAGACAGCCAGACAGCCAGACAGCCAGACAGCCAGACAGCCAGACAGCCAGACAGCCAGACAGCCAGACAGCCAGACAGCCAGACAGCCAGACAGCCAGACAGCCAGACAGCCAGACAGCCAGACAGCCAGACAGCCAGACAGCCAGAGACAGACAGACAGACAGACAGACATACAGACAGACAGACAGACAGAGACAGACAGAGACAGACAGAGACAGACAGAGACAGACAGAGACAGACAGAGACAGACAGAGACAGACAGAGACAGACAGAGACAGACAGAGACAGACAGCGACAGACAGCGACAGACAGCGACAGACAGAGACAGACAGAGACAGACAGAGACAGACAGAGACAGACAGAGACAGACATAGACAGACAGAGACAGACAGAGACAGACAGAGACAGACAGAGACAGACAGAGACAGACAGAGACAGACAGAGACAGACAGAGACAGACAGAGACAGACAGAGACAGACAGAGACAGACAGACAGACAGAGACAGACAGAGACAGACAGAGACAGACAGAGACAGACAGAGACAGACAGTGACAGACAGAGACAGACAGAGACAGACAGAGACAGACAGAGACAGACAGAGACAGACAGAGACAGACAGCCACAGACAGCCACAGACAGCCACAGACAGCCACAGACAGCCACAGACAGCCACAGACAGCCACAGACAGCCACAGACAGCCACATACAGCCACAGACAGCCACAGACAGCCACAGACAGCCACAGACAGCCACAGACAGCCACAGACAGCCACAGACAGCCACAGACAGCCACAGACAGCCACAGACAGCCACAGACAGCCACAGACAGCCACAGACAGCCACAGACCGCCACAGACCGCCACAGACCGCCACAGACCGCCACAGACCGCCACAGACCGCCACAGACCGCCACAGACCGCCACAGACCGCCACAGACCGCCACAGACCGCCACAGACCGCCACAGACCGCCACAGACCGCCACAGACCGCCACAGACCGCCACAGACCGCCACAGACCGCCACAGACCGCCACAGACCGCCACAGACCGCCACAGACCGCCACAGACCGCCACAGACAGCCACAGACAGCCACAGACAGCACAGACAGCCACAGACAGCCACAGACAGCCACAGACAGCCACAGACAGCCACAGACAGCCACAGACAGCCACAGACAGCCACAGACAGCCACAGACAGCCACAGACAGCCACAGACAGCCACAGACAGCCACAGACAGCCACAGACAGCCACAGACAGCCACAGCCAGCCACAGCCAGCCAGCCAGCCAGCCAGCCAGCCAGCCAGCCAGCCAGCCAGCCAGCCAGCCAGCCAGCCAGCCAGCCAGCCAGCCAGCCAGCCAGCCAGCCAGCCAGCCAGCCAGCCAGCCAGCCAGCCAGCCAGCCAGCCAGCCAGCCAGCCAGCCAGCCAGCCAGCCAGCCAGCCAGCCAGCCAGCCAGCCAGCCAGCCAGCCAGCCAGCCAGCCAGCCAGCCAGCCAGCCAGCCAGCCAGCCAGCCAGCCAGCCAGCCAGCCAGCCAGCCAGCCAGCCAGCCAGCCAGCCAGCCAGCCAGCCAGCCAGCCAGCCAGCCAGCCAGCCAGCCAGCCAGCCAGCCAGCCAGCCAGCCAGCCAGCAGCCAGCCAGCCAGCCAGCCAGCCAGCCAGCCAGCCAGCCAGCCAGCCAGCCAGCCAGCCAGCCAGCCAGCCAGCCAGCCAGCCAGCCAGCCAGCCAGCCAGCCAGCCAGCCAGCCAGCCAGCCAGCCAGCCAGCCAGCCAGCCAGCCAGCCAGCCAGCCAGCCAGCCAGCCAGCCAGCCAGCCAGCCAGCCAGCCAGCCAGCCAGCCAGCCAGCCAGCCAGCCAGCCAGCCAGCCAGCCAGCCAGCCAGCCAGCCAGCCAGCCAGCCAGCCAGCCAGCAGCCAGCCAGCAGCCAGCCAGCCAGCCAGCCAGCCAGCCAGCCAGCCAGCCAGCCAGACAGCCAGACAGCCAGACAGCCAGACAGCCAGACAGCCAGACAGCCAGACAGCCAGACAGCCAAACAGCCAGACAGCCAGACAGCCAGACAGCCAGACAGCCAGACAGCCAGACAGCCAGACAGCCAGACAGCCAGACAGCCAGACAGCCAGACAGCCAGCCAGCCAGCCAGCCAGACAGCCAGACAGCCAGACAGCCAGACAGCCCAGACAGCCAGACAGCCAGACAGCCAGACAGCCAGACAGCCAGACAGCCAGCCAGCCAGCCAGCCAGCCAGCCAGCCAGCAGCCAGCCAGCCAGCCAGCCAGCCAGCCAGCCAGCCAGCCAGCCAGCCAGCCAGCCAGCCAGCCAGCCAGCCAGCCAGCCAGCCAGCCAGCCAGCCAGGCCAGCCAGCCAGCCAGCCAGCCAGACAGCCAGACAGCCAGACAGCCAGACAGCCAGACAGCCAGACAGCCAGACAGCCAGACAGCCAGACAGCCAGACAGCCAGACAGCCAGACAGCCAGACAGCCAGACAGCCAGACAGCCAGACAGCCAGACAGCCAGACAGCCAGACAGCCAGACAGCCAGACAGCCAGACAGCCAGACAGCCAGACAGCCAGACAGCCAGACAGCCAGACAGCCAGACAGCCAGACAGACAGACAGACAGACAGACAGACAGACAGACAGACAGAGACAGACAGAGACAGACAGAGACAGACAGAGACAGACAGAGACAGACAGAGACAGACAGAGACAGACAGAGACAGACAGAGACAGACAGAGACAGACAGAGACAGACAGAGACAGACAGAGACAGACAGAGACAGACAGAGACAGACAGAGACAGACAGAGACAGACAGAGACAGACAGAGACAGACAGCGACAGACAGCGACAGACAGCGACAGACAGCGACAGACAGCGACAGACAGCGACAGACAGCGACAGACAGCGACAGACAGCGACAGACAGCGACAGACAGCGACAGACAGCGACAGACAGCGACAGACAGCGACAGACAGCGACAGACAGCGACAGACAGCGACAGACAGCGACAGACAGCGACAGACAGCGACAGACAGCGACAGACAGCGACAGACAGCGACAGACAGCGACAGACAGCGACAGACAGCGACAGACAGCGACAGACAGCGACAGACAGCGACAGACAGCGACAGACAGCGACAGACAACGACAGACAGCGACAGACAGCGACAGACAGCGACAGACAGCGACAGACAGCGACAGACAGCGACAGACAGCGACAGACAGCGACAGACAGCGACAGACAGCGACAGACAGCGACAGACAGCGACAAACAGCGACAAACAGCGACAGACAGCGACAGACAGCGACAGACAGCGACAGACAGCGACAGACAGCGACAGACAGCGACAGACAGCGACAGACAGCGACAGACAGCGACAGACAGCGACAGACAGCGACAGACAGCGACAGACAGCGACAGACAGCGACAGACAGCGACAGACAGCGACAGACAGCGACAGACAGCGACAGACAGCGACAGACAGCGACAGACAGCGACAGACAGCGACAGACAGCGACAGACAGCGACAGACAGCGACAGACAGCGACAGACAGCGACAGACAGCGACAGACAGCGACAGACAGCGACAGACAGCGACAGACAGCGACAGACAGCGACAGACAGCGACATACAGCGACAGACAGAGACAGACAGAGACAGACAGAGACAGACGGAGACAGACAGAGACAGACATAGACAGACAGAGACAGACAGAGACAGACAGAGACAGACAGAGACAGACAGAGACAGACAGAGACAGACAGAGACAGACAGAGACAGACAGAGACAGACAGAGACAGACAGAGACAGACAGAGACAGACAGCGACAGACAGCGACAGACAGCGACAGACAGCGACAGACAGCGACAGACAGCGACAGACAGCGACAGACAGCGACAGACAGCGACAGACAGCGACAGACAGCGACAGACAGCGACAGACAGCGACAGACAGAGACAGACAGAGACAGACAGAGACAGACATAGACAGACAGAGACAGACAGAGACAGACAGAGACAGACAGAGACAGACAGAGACAGACAGAGACAGACAGAGACAGACAGAGACAGACAGAGACAGACAGACAGACAGAGACAGACAGAGACAGACAGAGACAGACAGAGACAGACAGAGACAGACAGAGACAGACAGAGACAGACAGAGACAGACAGAGACAGACAGAGACAGACAGAGACAGACAGAGACAGACAGAGACAGACAGAGACAGACAGAGACAGACAGAGACAGACAGCCACAGACAGCCACAGACAGCCACAGACAGCCACAGACAGCCACAGACAGCCACAGACAGCCACAGACAGCCACAGACAGCCACAGACAGCCACAGACAGCCACAGACAGCCACAGACAGCCACAGACAGCCACAGACAGCCACAGACAGCCACAGACAGCCACAGACAGCCACAGACAGCCACAGACAGCCACAGACAGCCACAGACAGCCACAGACAGCCACAGACAGCCACAGACAGCCACAGACAGCCACAGACAGCCACAGACAGCCACAGACAGCCACAGACAGCCACAGACAGCCACAGACAGCCACAGACCGCCACAGACAGCCACAGACAGCCACAGACAGCCACAGACAGCCACAGACAGCCACAGACAGCCACAGACAGCCACAGACAGCCACAGACAGCCACAGACAGCCACAGACAGCCACAGACAGCCACAGACAGCCACAGACAGCCACAGACAGCCACAGACAGCCACAGACAGCCACAGACAGCCACAGACAGCCACAGACAGCCACAGACAGCCACAGACAGCCACAGACAGCCACAGACAGCCACAGACAGCCACAGCCAGCCACAGACAGCCACAGACAGCCACAGACAGCCACAGACAGCCACAGACAGCCACAGACAGCCACAGACAGCCACAGACAGCCACAGACAGCCACAGACAGCCACAGACAGCCACAGACAGCCACAGACAGCCACAGACAGCCACAGACAGCCACAGACAGCCACAGACAGCCACAGACAGCCACAGCCAGCCAGCCAGCCAGCCAGCCAGCCAGCCAGCCAGCCAGCCAGCCAGCCAGCCAGCCAGCCAGCCAGCCAGCCAGCCAGCCAGCCAGCCAGCCAGCCAGCCAGCCAGCCAGCCAGCCAGCCAGCCAGCCAGCCAGCCAGCCAGCCAGCCAGCCAGCCAGCCAGCCAGCCAGCCAGCCAGCCAGCCAGCCAGCCAGCCAGCCAGCCAGCCAGCCAGCCAGCCAGCCAGCCAGCCAGCCAGCCAGCCAGCCAGCCAGCCAGCCAGCCAGCCAGCCAGCCAGCCAGCCAGCCAGCCAGCCAGCCAGCCAGCCAGCCAGCCAGCCAGCCAGCCAGCCAGCCAGCCAGCCAGCCAGCCAGCCAGCCAGCCAGCCAGCCAGCCAGCCAGCCAGCCAGCCAGCCAGCCAGCCAGCCAGCCAGCCAGCCAGCCAGCCAGCCAGCCAGCCAGCCAGCCAGCCAGCCAGCCAGCCAGCCAGCCAGCCAGCCAGCCAGCCAGCCAGCCAGCCAGCCAGCCAGCCAGCCAGCCAGCCAGCCAGCCAGCCAGCCAGCCAGCCAGCCAGCCAGCCAGCCAGCCAGCCAGCCAGCCAGCCAGCCAGCCAGCCAGACAGCCAGACAGCCAGACAGCCAGACAGCCAGACAGCCAGACAGCCAGACAGCCAGACAGCCAGACAGCCAGACAGCCAGACAGCCAGACAGCCAGACAGCCAGACAGCCAGACAGCCAGACAGCCAGACAGACAGACAGACAGACAGACAGACAGACAGACAGACAGAGACAGACAGAGACAGACAGAGACAGACAGAGACAGACAGAGACAGACAGAGACAGACAGAGACAGACAGAGACAGACAGAGACAGACAGAGACAGACAGAGACAGACAGAGACAGACAGAGACAGACAGAGACAGACAGAGACAGACAGAGACAGACAGAGACAGACAGAGACAGACAGAGACAGACAGAGACAGACAGCGACAGACAGCGACAGACAGCGACAGACAGCGACAGACAGCGACAGACAGCGACAGACAGCGACAGACAGCGACAGACAGCGACAGACAGCGACAGACAGCGACAGACAGCGACAGACAGCGACAGACAGCGACAGACAGCGACAGACAGCGACAGACAGCGACAGACAGCGACAGACAGCGACAGACAGCGACAGACAGCGACAGACAGCGACAGACAGCGACAGACAGCGACAGACAGCGACAGACAGCGACAGACAGCGACAGACAGCGACAGACAGCGACAGACAGCGACAGACAGCGACAGACAGCGACAGACAGCGACAGACAGCGACAGACAGCGACAGACAGCGACAGACAGCGACAGACAGCGACAGACAGCGACAGACAGCGACAGACAGCGACAGACAGCGACAGACAGCGACAGACAGCGACAGACAGCGACAAACAGCGACAAACAGCGACAGACAGCGACAGACAGCGACAGACAGCGACAGACAGCGACAGACAGCGACAGACAGCGACAGACAGCGACAGACAGCGACAGACAGCGACAGACAGCGACAGACAGCGACAGACAGCGACAGACAGCGACAGACAGCGACAGACAGCGACAGACAGCGACAGACAGCGACAGACAGCGACAGACAGCGACAGACAGCGACAGACAGCGACAGACAGCGACAGACAGCGACAGACAGCGACAGACAGCGACAGACAGCGACAGACAGCGACAGACAGCGACAGACAGCGACAGACAGCGACAGACAGCGACAGACAGCGACAGACAGCGACAGACAGCGACAGACAGCGACATACAGCGACAGACAGAGACAGACAGAGACAGACAGAGACAGACGGAGACAGACAGAGACAGACATAGACAGACAGAGACAGACAGAGACAGACAGAGACAGACAGAGACAGACAGAGACAGACAGAGACAGACAGAGACAGACAGAGACAGACAGAGACAGACAGAGACAGACAGAGACAGACAGAGACAGACAGCGACAGACAGCGACAGACAGCGACAGACAGCGACAGACAGCGACAGACAGCGACAGACAGCGACAGACAGCGACAGACAGCGACAGACAGCGACAGACAGCGACAGACAGCGACAGACAGCGACAGACAGAGACAGACAGAGACAGACAGAGACAGACATAGACAGACAGAGACAGACAGAGACAGACAGAGACAGACAGAGACAGACAGAGACAGACAGAGACAGACAGAGACAGACAGAGACAGACAGAGACAGACAGACAGACAGAGACAGACAGAGACAGACAGAGACAGACAGAGACAGACAGAGACAGACAGAGACAGACAGAGACAGACAGAGACAGACAGAGACAGACAGAGACAGACAGAGACAGACAGAGACAGACAGAGACAGACAGAGACAGACAGAGACAGACAGAGACAGACAGCCACAGACAGCCACAGACAGCCACAGACAGCCACAGACAGCCACAGACAGCCACAGACAGCCACAGACAGCCACAGACAGCCACAGACAGCCACAGACAGCCACAGACAGCCACAGACAGCCACAGACAGCCACAGACAGCCACAGACAGCCACAGACAGCCACAGACAGCCACAGACAGCCACAGACAGCCACAGACAGCCACAGACAGCCACAGACAGCCACAGACAGCCACAGACAGCCACAGACAGCCACAGACAGCCACAGACAGCCACAGACAGCCACAGACAGCCACAGACAGCCACAGACAGCCACAGACAGCCACAGACAGCCACAGACCGCCACAGACAGCCACAGACAGCCACAGACAGCCACAGACAGCCACAGACAGCCACAGACAGCCACAGACAGCCACAGACAGCCACAGACAGCCACAGACAGCCACAGACAGCCACAGACAGCCACAGACAGCCACAGACAGCCACAGACAGCCACAGACAGCCACAGACAGCCACAGACAGCCACAGACAGCCACAGACAGCCACAGACAGCCACAGACAGCCACAGACAGCCACAGACAGCCACAGACAGCCACAGCCAGCCACAGACAGCCACAGACAGCCACAGACAGCCACAGACAGCCACAGACAGCCACAGACAGCCACAGACAGCCACAGACAGCCACAGACAGCCACAGACAGCCACAGACAGCCACAGACAGCCACAGACAGCCACAGACAGCCACAGACAGCCACAGACAGCCACAGACAGCCACAGCCAGCCAGCCAGCCAGCCAGCCAGCCAGCCAGCCAGCCAGCCAGCCAGCCAGCCAGCCAGCCAGCCAGCCAGCCAGCCAGCCAGCCAGCCAGCCAGCCAGCCAGCCAGCCAGCCAGCCAGCCAGCCAGCCAGCCAGCCAGCCAGCCAGCCAGCCAGCCAGCCAGCCAGCCAGCCAGCCAGCCAGCCAGCCAGCCAGCCAGCCAGCCAGCCAGCCAGCCAGCCAGCCAGCCAGCCAGCCAGCCAGCCAGCCAGCCAGCCAGCCAGCCAGCCAGCCAGCCAGCCAGCCAGCCAGCCAGCCAGCCAGCCAGCCAGCCAGCCAGCCAGCCAGCCAGCCAGCCAGCCAGCCAGCCAGCCAGCCAGCCAGCCAGCCAGCCAGCCAGCCAGCCAGCCAGCCAGCCAGCCAGCCAGCCAGCCAGCCAGCCAGCCAGCCAGCCAGCCAGCCAGCCAGCCAGCCAGCCAGCCAGCCAGCCAGCCAGCCAGCCAGCCAGCCAGCCAGCCAGCCAGCCAGCCAGCCAGCCAGCCAGCCAGCCAGCCAGCCAGCCAGCCAGCCAGCCAGCCAGCCAGCCAGCCAGCCAGCCAGCCAGCCAGCCAGCCAGCCAGACAGCCAGACAGCCAGACAGCCAGACAGCCAGACAGCCAGACAGCCAGACAGCCAGACAGCCAGACAGCCAGACAGCCAGACAGCCAGACAGCCAGACAGACAGACAGACAGACAGACAGACAGACAGACAGACAGACAGACAGACAGACAGACAGACAGACAGACAGACAGACAGCCTGACAGCCAGACAGCCAGACAGCCAGACAGCCAGACAGCCAGACAGCCAGACAGCCAGACAGCCAGACAGCCAGACAGCCAGACAGCCAGACAGCCAGACAGCCAGAGACAGACAGACAGACAGACAGAGACAGACAGAGACAGACAGAGACAGACAGAGACAGACAGAGACAGACAGCGACAGACAGCGACAGACAGCGACAGACAGCGACAGACAGCGACAGACAGCGACAGACAGCGACAGACAGCGACAGACAGCGACAGACAGCGACAGACAGCGACAGACAGCGACAGACAGCGACAGACAGCGACAGACAGCGACAGACAGCGACAGACAGCGACAGACAGCGACAGACAGCGACAGACAGCGACAGACAGCGACAGACAGCGACAGACAGCGACAGACAGCGACAGACAGCGACAGACAGCGACAGACAGCGACAGACAGCGACAGACAGCGACAGACAGCGACAGACAGCGACAGACAGCGACAGACAGCGACAGACAGCGACAGACAGCGACAGACAGCGACAGACAGCGACAGACAGCGACAGACAGCGACAGACAGCGACAGACAGCGACAGACAGCGACAGACAGCGACAGACAGCGACAGACAGCGACAGACAGCGACAGACAGCGACAGACAGCGACAGACAGCGACAGACAGCGACAGACAGCGACAGACAGCGACAGACAGCGACAGACAGCGACAGACAGCGACAGACAGCGACAGACAGCGACAGACAGCGACAGACAGCGACAGACAGCGACAGACAGCGACAGACAGCGACAGACAGCGACAGACAGCGACAGACAGCGACAGACAGCGACAGACAGCGACAGACAGCGACAGACAGCGACAGACAGCGACAGACAGCGACAGACAGCGACAGACAGCGACAGACAGCGACAGACAGCGACAGACAGCGACAGACAGCGACAGACAGCGACAGACAGCGACAGACAGCGACAGACTGCGACAGACAGCGACAGACAGCGACAGACAGCGACAGACAGCGACAGACAGCGACAGACAGCGACAGACAGCGACAGACAGCGACAGACAGCGACAGACAGCGACAGACAGCGACATACAGCGACAGACAGAGACAGACAGAGACAGACAGAGACAGACGGAGACAGACAGAGACAGACATAGACAGACAGAGACAGACAGAGACAGACAGAGACAGACAGAGACAGACAGAGACAGACAGAGACAGACAGAGACAGACAGAGACAGACAGAGACAGACAGAGACAGACAGAGACAGACAGAGACAGACAGAGACAGACAGCGACAGACAGCGACAGACAGCGACAGACAGCGACAGACAGCGACAGACAGCGACAGACAGCGACAGACAGCGACAGACAGCGACAGACAGCGACAGACAGCGACAGACAGCGACAGACAGCGACAGACAGCGACAGACAGAGACAGACAGAGACAGACAGAGACAGACATAGACAGACAGAGACAGACAGAGACAGACAGAGACAGACAGAGACAGACAGAGACAGACAGAGACAGACAGAGACAGACAGAGACAGACAGAGACAGACAGACAGACAGAGACAGACAGAGACAGACAGAGACAGACAGAGACAGACAGAGACAGACAGAGACAGACAGAGACAGACAGAGACAGACAGAGACAGACAGAGACAGACAGAGACAGACAGAGACAGACAGAGACAGACAGCCACAGACAGCCACAGACAGCCACAGACAGCCACAGACAGCCACAGACAGCCACAGACAGCCACAGACAGCCACAGACAGCCACAGACAGCCACAGACAGCCACAGACAGCCACAGACAGCCACAGACAGCCACAGACAGCCACAGACAGCCACAGACAGCCACAGACAGCCACAGACAGCCACAGACAGCCACAGACAGCCACAGACAGCCACAGACAGCCACAGACAGCCACAGACAGCCACAGACAGCCACAGACAGCCACAGACAGCCACAGACAGCCACAGACAGCCACAGACAGCCACAGACAGCCACAGACAGCCACAGACAGCCACAGACAGCCACAGACAGCCACAGACCGCCACAGACAGCCACAGACAGCCACAGACAGCCACAGACAGCCACAGACAGCCACAGACAGCACAGACAGCCACAGACAGCCACAGACAGCCACAGACAGCCACAGACAGCCACAGACAGCCACAGACAGCCACAGACAGCCACAGACAGCCACAGACAGCCACAGACAGCCACAGACAGCCACAGACAGCCACAGACAGCCACAGCCAGCCACAGACAGCCACAGACAGCCACAGACAGCCACAGACAGCCACAGACAGCCACAGACAGCCACAGACAGCCACAGACAGCCACAGACAGCCACAGACAGCCACAGACAGCCACAGACAGCCACAGACAGCCACAGACAGCCACAGACAGCCACAGACAGCCACAGACAGCCACAGACAGCCACAGCCAGCCAGCCAGCCAGCCAGCCAGCCAGCCAGCCAGCCAGCCAGCCAGCCAGCCAGCCAGCCAGCCAGCCAGCCAGCCAGCCAGCCAGCCAGCCAGCCAGCCAGCCAGCCAGCCAGCCAGCCAGCCAGCCAGCCAGCCAGCCAGCCAGCCAGCCAGCCAGCCAGCCAGCCAGCCAGCCAGCCAGCCAGCCAGCCAGCCAGCCAGCCAGCCAGCCAGCCAGCCAGCCAGCCAGCCAGCCAGCCAGCCAGCCAGCCAGCCAGCCAGCCAGCCAGCCAGCCAGCCAGCCAGCCAGCCAGCCAGCCAGCCAGCCAGCCAGCCAGCCAGCCAGCCAGCCAGCCAGCAGCCAGCCAGCCAGCCAGCCAGCCAGCCAGCCAGCCAGCCAGCCAGCCAGCCAGCCAGCCAGCCAGCCAGCCAGCCAGCCAGCCAGCCAGCCAGCCAGCCAGCCAGCCAGCCAGCCAGCCAGCCAGCCAGCCAGCCAGCCAGCCAGCCAGCCAGCCAGCCAGCCAGCCAGCCAGCCAGCCAGCCAGCCAGCCAGCCAGCCAGCCAGCCAGCCAGCCAGCCAGCCAGCCAGCCAGCCAGCCAGCCAGCCAGCCAGCCAGCCAGCCAGCCAGCCAGCCAGACAGCCAGACAGCCAGACAGCCAGACAGCCAGACAGCCAGACAGCCAGACAGCCAGACAGCCAGACAGCCAGACAGCCAGACAGCCAGACAGCCAGACAGCCAGACAGCCAGACAGCCAGACAGACAGACAGACAGACAGACAGACAGACAGACAGACAGACAGACAGACAGACAGACAGACAGACAGACAGACAGACAGCCTGACAGCCAGACAGCCAGACAGCCAGACAGCCAGACAGCCAGACAGCCAGACAGCCAGACAGCCAGACAGCCAGACAGCCAGACAGCCAGACAGCCAGACAGCCAGAGACAGACAGACAGACAGACAGAGACAGACAGAGACAGACAGAGACAGACAGAGACAGACAGAGACAGACAGCGACAGACAGCGACAGACAGCGACAGACAGCGACAGACAGCGACAGACAGCGACAGACAGCGACAGACAGCGACAGACAGCGACAGACAGCGACAGACAGCGACAGACAGCGACAGACAGCGACAGACAGCGACAGACAGCGACAGACAGCGACAGACAGCGACAGACAGCGACAGACAGCGACAGACAGCGACAGACAGCGACAGACAGCGACAGACAGCGACAGACAGCGACAGACAGCGACAGACAGCGACAGACAGCGACAGACAGCGACAGACAGCGACAGACAGCGACAGACAGCGACAGACAGCGACAGACAGCGACAGACAGCGACAGACAGCGACAGACAGCGACAGACAGCGACAGACAGCGACAGACAGCGACAGACAGCGACAGACAGCGACAGACAGCGACAGACAGCGACAGACAGCGACAGACAGCGACAGACAGCGACAGACAGCGACAGACAGCGACAGACAGCGACAGACAGCGACAGACAGCGACAGACAGCGACAGACAGCGACAGACAGCGACAGACAGCGACAGACAGCGACAGACAGCGACAGACAGCGACAGACAGCGACAGACAGCGACAGACAGCGACAGACAGCGACAGACAGCGACAGACAGCGACAGACAGCGACAGACAGCGACAGACAGCGACAGACAGCGACAGACAGCGACAGACAGCGACAGACAGCGACAGACAGCGACAGACAGCGACAGACAGCGACAGACAGCGACAGACAGCGACAGACAGCGACAGACAGCGACAGACAGCGACAGACAGCGACAGACAGCGACAGACAGCGACAGACAGCGACAGACAGCGACAGACAGCGACAGACAGCGACAGACAGCGACAGACAGCGACAGACAGCGACAGACAGCGACAGACAGCGACAGACAGCGACAGACAGCGACAGACAGCGACAGACAGCGACAGACAGCGACAGACAGCGACAGACAGCGACAGACAGCGACAGACAGCGACAGACAGCGACAGACAGCGACAGACAGCGACAGACAGCGACAGACAGCGACAGACAGCGACAGACAGCGACAGACAGCGACAGACAGCGACAGACAGCGACAGACAGCGACAGACAGCGACAGACAGCGACAGACAGCGACAGACAGCGACAGACAGCGACAGACAGCGACAGACAGCGACAGACAGCGACAGACAGCGACAGACAGCGACAGACAGCGACAGACAGCGACAGACAGCGACAGACAGCGACAGACAGCGACAGACAGCGACAGACAGAGACAGACAGAGACAGACAGAGACAGACAGAGACAGACAGAGACAGACAGAGACAGACAGTGACAGACAGAGACAGACAGAGACAGACAGAGACAGACAGAGACAGACAGAGACAGACAGAGACAGACAGAGACAGACAGAGACAGACAGAGACAGACAGAGACAGACAGAGACAGACAGCGACAGACAGCGACAGACAGCCACAGACAGCCACAGACAGCCACAGACAGCCACAGACAGCCACAGACAGCCACAGACAGCCACAGACAGCCACAGACAGCCACAGACAGCCACAGACAGCCACAGACAGCCACAGACAGCCACAGACAGCCACAGACAGCCACAGACAGCCACAGACAGCCACAGACCGCCACAGACCGCCACAGACAGCCACAGACCGCCACAGACAGCCACAGACAGCCACAGACAGCCACAGACAGCCACAGACAGCCACAGACAGCCACAGACAGCCACAGACAGCCACAGACAGCCACAGACAGCCACAGACAGCCACAGACAGCCACAGACAGCCACAGACAGCCACAGACAGCCACAGACAGCCACAGACAGCCACAGACAGCCACAGACAGCCACAGACAGCCAGCCAGCCAGCCAGCCAGCCAGCCAGCCAGCCAGCCAGCCAGCCAGCCAGCCAGCCAGCCAGCCAGCAGCCAGCCAGCCAGCCAGCCAGCCAGCCAGCCAGCCAGCCAGCCAGCCAGCCAGCCAGCCAGCCAGCAGCCAGCGCCAGCCAGCCAGCCAGCCAGCCAGCCAGCCAGCCAGCCAGCCAGCCAGCCAGCCAGCCAGCCAGCCAGCCAGCCAGCCAGCCAGCCAGCCAGCCAGCCAGCCAGCCAGCCAGCCAGCCAGCCAGCCAGCCAGCCAGCCAGCCAGCCAGCCAGCCAGCCAGCCAGCCAGCCAGCCAGCCAGCCAGCCAGCCAGCCAGCCAGACAGCCAGACAGCCAGACAGCCAGACAGCCAGACAGCCAGACAGCCAGACAGCCAGAGACAGACAGAGACAGACAGACAGCGACAGACAGCGACAGACAGCGACAGACAGCGACAGACAGCGACAGACAGCGACAGACAGCGACAGACAGCGACAGACAGCGACAGACAGCGACAGACAGCGACAGACAGCGACAGACAGCGACAGACAGCGACAGACAGCGACAGACAGCGACAGACAGCGACAGACAGCGACAGACAGCGACAGACAGCGACAGACAGCGACAGACAGCGACAGACAGCGACAGACAGCGACAGACAGCGACAGACAGCGACAGACAGCGACAGACAGCGACAGACAGCGACAGACAGCGACAGACAGCGACAGACAGCGACAGACAGCGACAGACAGCGACAGACAGCGACAGACAGCGACAGACAGCGACAGACAGCGACAGACAGCGACAGACAGCGACAGACAGCGACAGACAGCGACAGACAGCGACAGACAGCGACAGACAGCGACAGACAGCGACAGACAGCGACAGACAGCGACAGACAGCGACAGACAGCGACAGACAGCGACAGACAGCGACAGACAGCGACAGACAGCGACAGACAGCGACAGACAGCGACAGACAGCGACAGACAGCGACAGACAGCGACAGACAGCGACAGACAGCGACAGACAGCGACAGACAGCGACAGACAGCGACAGACAGCGACAGACAGCGACAGACAGCGACAGACAGCGACAGACAGCGACAGACAGCGACAGACAGCGACAGACAGCGACAGACAGCGACAGACTGCGACAGACAGCGACAGACAGCGACAGACAGCGACAGACCGACAGACAGCGACAGACAGCGACAGACAGCGACAGACAGCGACAGACAGCGACAGACAGCGACAGACAGCGACAGACAGCGACAGACAGCGACAGACAGCGACAGACAGCGACAGACAGCGACAGACAGCGACAGACAGCGACAGACAGCGACAGACAGCGACAGACAGCGACAGACAGCGACAGACAGCGACAGACAGCGACAGACAGCGACAGACAGCGACAGACAGCGACAGACAGCGACAGACAGCGACAGACAGCGACAGACAGCGACAGACAGCGACAGACAGCGACAGACAGCGACAGACAGCGACAGACAGCGACAGACAGCGACAGACAGCGACAGACAGCGACAGACAGCGACAGACAGCGACAGACAGCGACAGACAGCGACAGACAGCGACAGACAGCGACAGACAGCGACAGACAGCGACAGACAGCGACAGACAGCGACAGACAGCGACAGACAGACAGACAGAGACAGACAGAGACAGACAGAGACAGACAGAGACAGACAGAGACAGACAGTGACAGACAGAGACAGACAGAGACAGACAGAGACAGACAGAGACAGACAGAGACAGACAGAGACAGACAGAGACAGACAGAGACAGACAGAGACAGACAGAGACAGACAGCGACAGACAGCGACAGACAGCCACAGACAGCGACAGACAGCGACAGACAGCCACAGACAGCCACAGACAGCCACAGACAGCCACAGACAGCCACAGACAGCCACAGACAGCCACAGACAGCCACAGACAGCCACAGACAGCCACAGACAGCCACAGACAGCCACAGACAGCCACAGACAGCCACAGACAGCCACAGACAGCCACAGACAGCCACAGACAGCCACAGACAGCCACAGACAGCCACAGACAGCCACAGACAGCCACAGACAGCCACAGACAGCCACAGACAGCCACAGACAGCCACAGACAGCCACAGACAGCCACAGACAGCCACAGACAGCCACAGACAGCCACAGACAGCCACAGACAGCCACAGACAGCCACAGACAGCCACAGACAGCCACAGACAGCCACAGACAGCCAGACAGCCAGCAGCCAGCCAGCCAGCCAGCCAGCCAGCCAGCCAGCCAGCCAGCCAGCCAGCCAGCCAGCCAGCCAGCCAGCCAGCCAGCCAGCCAGCCAGCCAGCCAGCCAGCCAGCCAGCCAGCCAGCCAGCCAGCCAGCCAGCCAGCCAGCCAGCCAGCCAGCCAGCCAGCCAGCCAGCCAGCCAGCCAGCCAGCCAGCCAGCCAGCCAGCCAGCCAGCCAGCCAGCCAGCCAGCCAGCCAGCCAGCCAGCCAGCCAGCCAGCCAGCCAGCCAGCCAGCCAGCCAGCCAGCCAGCCAGCCAGCCAGCCAGCCAGCCAGCCAGCCAGCCAGCCAGCCAGCCAGCCAGACAGCCAGACAGCCAGACAGCCAGACAGCCAGACAGCCAGACAGCCAGAGACAGACAGAGACAGACAGACAGCGACAGACAGCGACAGACAGCGACAGACAGCGACAGACAGCGACAGACAGCGAC
>JAXIVJ010009381.1:10000-51226 GCA_036785665.1 Chirona hameri | reverse complement strand
GGGTTAATTTCAATGCTAAGCCATCAAAATGGCTATCTCAAGTTTTGAATTTAATTCGATTTATTTTAATTTGACTTGTGTAGGTATACAATAATGAAAATGGCATTCCCTCGTCGTAAATAAGTTAAAGGAAAAATATTATATTAGATTGGGATGGAATTCGTATTCACGAGGAAAGGTCATTTTCATTATTTTATACCTACACTAGCTGCCGGTTTCATTATCACTACTGTATGATCCTATGTTCCTCGCACAAGCACTGAATAATAGTTCTTCGATTGAATTTGACTTATTCGAATATGAATTTAACTTATTTTAATTTGAATTTGACTTATTTTAATTTTAATTTGACTTATTTGAATTTGAATTATTTTCATTTGAACTTTATTTTTTATTTGAAGTTAAAAAAGGTGTAGAGCGCCCGGCCCGCCTCACTCTTTCAACTCAGCCGTTGCCACTAACAACCCCATGAGACGCATCGGACGTTCCGTATATTTAACCAGAAGCAGGGACAGAGCCCGCATCGCGCCCCTCAATATCATCATCAGCCGCCGCTACACGGCGCACCGAACGCCGGCTGCGACATGTACAAAAATAGCCAAGCACCATGGTGGGGCGCGCTCGCCCGGCAAGCACCGCCTTACACTAAACCAATGAGAAACCCGGCCACTGCCCGGCCTGTCTTTAGGGCACCGCGGGAGCACCTACCACCGTCACACCTCCACCGGGACCGGGCGCTGTCAGGTCAGCCCGGCCCAATACTGTTCTGCGACCTGATACGGGGGACTCGGCAGCCGGGCCACACCGTCAACACCGTGCTCCGGCAGCCGGGCAACACTGTCCCAAACTGGCCTACTGCAGACAGCGTCGAGCCGACGAGCCGACACTTCAAGACACCGGCCGCCGCCGAGCCGACACTTCAAGACACCGGTCGCCGCCTAGCCGCCCTAAACTCCTCAGCTGTACCGTCCAGTCCGCAGCTCTGACGTCACTCTCACCACTCTGAAGTCCCATCCCTGCCGCTCTGACGTCACACCCTGCCGCTCTGACGTCACACTCTCACCACTCTGACGTCCCATCCCTGCCGCTCTGACGTCACACCCCCACCACTGAGCGGCAGCAGGGTTCTGCGTGGAGCAGCAGCTGCGGAGGAGGCGGTCGGTCGGACGCTGAGAGGTCCCCCCCCTCCCCGTTGAGGAACAGAGGCGCCAGCACCGGCTGTCAGAAGACACGACGTCAGACGGCTGAGTGGACGGTGACGACACAGGCTGGGGGCGTTTCAATTCATACCACGAATATCATAACGAGGACGTGGTATAGAAAGACCTCTTAGCTGTTGTTCACGAAATACTTCAATAAACAACAGCTTTTCTTAGACAATTTTATCTGCCTATACGGATGTTTTCAAGAAACAGTGGGGCAGTTTCCATTTGACGGTTGGGACCCGACTTTGCCGGCCAGGCCGGGGTCGCAGTCGTTCCGTACATTATCTGACACACACTGCAGGCCGGTTACGCGGCCGTCTGCTCCGGCTTGGCCTCGATGGTGGCCTCGACGCACTTCCAGAGGCCGTACGTCTTGCCGACCGTGGTCTGCCAGAGGCGCAGCGTGCCGTCCTCCGAGCCAGAGGCGTACAGTTCACCTGAGGAACGACACAGAGACGTATAGTTCACATGCGGAACGACATAACTGCGTACAGTTCACCTGCGAACGACACAGAGACGTATAGTTCACCTGCAGAACGACATAACTGCGTACAGTTCACCTGCGGAACGACATAACTGCGTATAGTTCACCTGCGGAACGACACAGAGGCGTATAGTTCACATGCGGAACGACATAAAGGCGTACCCACCATCAGGCCTGAACCCTGGCCTCACCATCAGGATTGAACACTGGCCTCACCATCAGGATTGAACCCTGACCTCACCATCAGGATTGAACCCTGGCCTCACCATCAGGACTGAACCCTGACCTCACCATCAGGACTGAACCCTGACCTCACCATCAGGACTGCACCCTGGCCTCACCATCAGGCCTGAACCCTGGCCTCACCGTCAGGACTGAAGCGGACGATGTGAACCGGGCCGAAGTGGCCTTTGCATGCCTCCAGCTCTGCCCCGGTTTCGTAGTCGAACTTGTACATTATGAAGTCGTCGCCACCGCAGACGAACAGCGATTTATTCGGGTGCAGCGAGGCTGAGAAGAGCTGGGTCCGGGCAGTGTAGGCCCGCACCTCGTCCAGACTGCAACGACAGACAGGGCCGGTCAGGCTGAGAAGAGCTGGGTCCGGGCAGTGTAGGCCCGCACCTCGTCCAGACCGCAACGATAGACAGGGCCGGTCCGGTCATCGTAAGGTCAGATCAGGTTCCCAAAAACTTAACACCCGCACCACATTACTCCAACTGGATCAACATATGTACCACCAGTAACACATGGACACATTCACTGCATACCTATCAACTGTACCTATTCATGGACAGCATGCAATACACGTAGTGCAGCTATCGCTAAGAGCCAGGTACGGCGGGCTGGGCCGACGGCATCAGCAGTCAGGAGTACGACAGCCGGCGCGCTCCAGGACAGATCGACAGGCCGCAACACACAATTTGCACCGGACATCTCATATTTCGACGAAAATTCGTCCCTAGGGTCATCTGGTTTGCTGAATCACGCTGTTTCAGCTCGATTGAAGCAATGGTTACCGAGTTATCGCCTCGGGCATTTGCCTGAGGTCACGCTGAATGACTTTCTTCTGAAGCTTCTGATTCTTCTGAAGCTGACCACTAACTAACTTTCCTATATATATATATTTTATTTTATTTAACTTTTCCTCTCTTCTAAGCATAAACGTTTCGGGAAGGGGGCGGGCTCCCTTCCCCCGGTATTGTTGCCGCCATTGGGAGACGCAGAATGACCGGTACCGCCACCTACACCCACCTTTCGACCGAGCGGAAGCTGATGGTCTTGCCGTGCGTGACGGTGAGGGTGCTGCCGTCCGCGTGCACCTCGACGTCGGTCGGCGCGGCCGGCAGCTCCACGGAGCGGCACACCTGCCGCCAGTGACGTCACATCAGACACCAGCAGCACACGCACGCGATACACTATACAGTGCAGACATGCTCTCAGGCGTCAGGTCAGAAACTTGAGCAAACGCTACGGCAGCTTTAAACCAACTTCTGCACAGGATTGTTAGACTATAGCACCGCTTTTATGGACCAATTGGACTGAATATTGACATATTTTTAGAAGATCGAACACCCACAACAAAGATGGAGACGAAGCCGGCTTCGGCTTCAAGTTCGGCTTCACGAAGCCACACTTTTCTACATTTGTTTCGGGTTCGGCTTCGGCAACATTTGCTTAGAAATGGAGATGTCCGGCTTCGACTTAGTAACGAGCTCACTTCGGTGTAGGCTTCCGGATTTACACTTACAGGATTTCATAAGGTCTCACATATATATATATATATATATATATATATATATATATATATATATATATATATATATATGCATATACATATACATATACATATACATATACATATATATATACATATACATATACATATACATATACATATACATATACATATACATATACATATACATATACATATACATATACATATACATATACATATACATATACATATACATATACATATACATATACATATACATATACATATACATATACATATACATATACATATACATATACATATACATATACATATACATATACATATACATATACATATACATATACATATACATATACATATACATATACATATACATATACATATACATATACATATACATATACATATACATATACATATACATATACATATACATATACATATACATATACATATACATATATATATATATATATATATATATATATATATATATATATATATATATATAAATATATATATATATATATATACATACATACATACATACATACATACATACATACATACATAGATAGATAGATAGATAGATAGATAGATAGATAGATAGATAGATAGATAGATAGATAGATAGATAGATAGATAGATAGATAGATAGATAGATAGATAGATAGATAGATAGATAGATAGATAGATAGATAGATAGATAGATAGATAGATAGATAGATAGATAGATAGATAGATAGATAGATAGATAGATAGATAGATAGATAGATAGATAGATAGATAGATAGATAGATAGATAGATAGATAGATAGATAGATAGATAGATAGATAGATAGATAGATAGATAGATAGATAGATAGATAGATAGATAGATAGATAGATAGATAGATAGATAGATAGATAGATAGATAGATAGATAGATAGATAGATAGATAGATAGATAGATAGATAGATAGATAGATAGATAGATAGATAGATAGATAGATAGATAGATAGATAGATAGATAGATAGATAGATAGATAGATAGATAGATAGATAGATAGATAGATAGATAGATAGATAGATAGATAGATATAGATATAGATAGATATAGATATATATATATATATATATATATATATATATATATATATATATATATATATATATATATATATATATATATATATATAGATAGATAGATAGATATATAGATATATAGATAGATAGATAGATATAATATAGATAGATAGATAGATAGATAGATAGATAGATAGATAGATATAGATATAGATATAGATATAGATATAGATATAGATATAGATATAGATATAGATATAGATATAGATATAGATATATATATATATATATATATATATATATATATATATATATATATATATATATATATATATATATATACATATATATATATATATATATATATATATATATATATATATATATATATATATATATATATATATATATATATATATATATATATATATATATATATATATATATATATATATCTATAACGGAAGGGTCGTCCGGTCAAGATGTACAAACACACGCTTGATGACAGCCAGAATCCTGGACGCTTTGAACGCCGCATCCGCTGCCTGCTCCCGGAATTTCAGCTCACCGTCAACTTGGACGCCAAGATCTCTCACTACTAGCGACCAGCCCAGCTGAGTACTGCCCATGGTGTATGCGAAGTCTGCGAATCCTGGACCGACGTGTATCATCTCACATTTTGCCTCGTTAAACGGCATCTGCCATTCGTCAGACCAGCGAGCCAGCGCATTCAGATCCTCCTGCAGGAGCCGCCGACCGACGTCACTGCTGGAGTACAGTTTGGTGTCGTCGGCGAAAAGCATCGCCGTGCCGTGCACCGCGTCAGGAAAGTTGTTTACGAAAATAACGAATTGGAGCGGACCTAGCACTGAGCCCTGTGGGAAACCACTTGTAACTGGAGCCCAATTTGAGTGGCTGCCATCTACCACTAAGCGTTGTTGTCTACCTATCAGGAAACTCTTAATCCATGTCAGGAGACGACCTCTGATGCCATACGACATGAGCTTCTGTAAGAGTCGGTGTATGTATTTGTGGTGTGGGACACTGTCAAAAGCTTTACTTAAGTCGAGATAAGCCACGTTCACCATTCTCCAAGCGTCTGGGACCAGTCATCGATAGAAGCCAACAGCTGTGTTGAACACGACCGCCTAGGCCTGAAGCCATGTTGCGAGTCACTGATGAGATCGTGCTGCCCCAGGTGATCCATGACCGCGTCGCCGATGATGGATTCAAGCAGTTTGCACAGGACGGAGGTCAAGGTAATCGACCGATAGTTACTAGGTAACTGTTGGCTGTTTTGCTATGAATCAGCACTACCTACCCCAATTTCCAGTCCGCTGGAAGGTCACCATTCTCTAATGAGTCCCGGAAGAGCGAAGCCACGGGCGCCGCGATAATGCCAGCGGTCTCATTCAATACTCGCGGATGTAGGCCGTCGGCACTACACGGCTTGAGACCAGCCGTTCTCCTCTCCACATCTCCCGCCGTGACGTCAACATCCTCAATGAGTGGACCGGTGAGGGTTCTGGTCAACTCTGGCTCCCGTTCGACGTCCTCAATGGTGGTCAAAGCTTACTGGCGCGTGTCCCCTCTCGCGCGGAGACCTACATCTGGTAAGACACTATTCGCCGTTCTTTCCTCTACACAAGTGTGCCAGTTTCATTCCGATCCGACCTATAGTTGGCGAGATATGCGTCTGAAATTGTAACCGTTTTGGCCACTTTTTTAACGTTCGAAAACCGCTGCCGCCCCATGTTAAACCTATGGGAACTTTTATCACGCACCACGCGCTCGCTAGACACCACACCGGGATGAATTTGTGCCTAAGCAAATCCACTAAGCTACAATCTGATAACAGTTCAGCTCCGCTAAGTCTGCTTTGAATCGTGAGATATCCCCAAATAACATAATACATACATGACGGCTGAGCCCGTTTTAGATCGCTCGTTGGACTCCGGCTTCGCGCCTCGTATCGTATATGACGGCTGAGCCCGTTTTAGATCGCTTGTTGGACTCCGGCTTCGCGCCTCGTATATGACGGCTGAGCCCGTTTTAGATCGCTTGTTGGACTCCCGGCTTCGCGCCTCGTATCGTATATGACGGCTGAGCCCGTTTTAGATCGCTTGTTGGACTCCGGCTTCGCGCCTCGTATATGACGGCTGAGCCCGTTTTAGATCGCTTGTTGGACTCCGGCTTCGCGCCTCGTATATGACGGCTGAGCCCGTTTTAGATCGCTTGTTGGACTCCGGCTTCGCGCCTCGTATATGACGGCTGAGCCCGTTTTAGATCGCTTGTTGGAATCCGGCTTCGCGCCTCGTATATGACGGCTGAGCCCGTTTTAGATCGCTTGTTGGACTCCGGCTTCGCGCCTCGTATATGACGGCTGAGCCCGTTTTAGATCGCTTGTTGGACTCCGGCTTCGCGCCTCGTATATGACGGCTGAGTCCGTTTTAGATCGCTTGTTGGACTCCGGCTTCGCGCCTCGTATATGACGGCTGAGCCCGTTTTAGATCGCTTGTTGGAATCCGGCTTCGCGCCTCGTATATGACGGCTGAGCCCGTTTTAGATCGCTTGTTGAACTCCGGCTTCGCGCCTCGTATATGACGGCTGAGCCCGTTTTAGATCGCTTGTTGGACTCCGGCTTCGCGCCTCGTATATGACGGCTGAGCCCGTTTTAGATCGCTTGTTGGACTCCCGCTTCGCGCCTCGTATATGACGGCTGAGCCCGTCTTAGATCGCTCGTTGGACTCCGGCTCCGCGACCTCGGCGCTCCACCTCCGTCTGAATAAATACTAGTATTGAAGGATCATTTTGAAATGTTGTCCAGATTTCCAGTGACCACCCATTACGAACAGTAGTCAGTATACACCACCATCAGAAAGCTAGCGGGTTTCAAAACAGACACTACACGACGTGGACAAATTTTCATCGCCAGTGCAGCTGCAAATTAAGTTTTGATAATTTATATCATTAATCATAAAGGAAATCGGTGATACATCAGGAAATATTACATTGGCTGCTATCCGATCTCGTGGGAATGTTGGGCAAGCTTGTTTCAAAGGCGGCAGGCAGTTCTATACTACGTAACAAATCATCTTCAAGATAGGTGCGTTAATTTGAGCAAAAAAAACATCTAGCATATTCAATCGCTGAATGTAAGTTCCGCTGCTATCAGATATCGTGCAAATCATACAAAGTTGGCAGTATATCGGTTCTGCTTTCGCCAATAGTTCTTGAATACGCCATCAGCTGACGAATGTAAACATCGCCCCCCAACTCCCGCCGCTCCCGACTAAAATCACGGCGCTGCGTCGTCATCGTCGTCGTCGAAAGGTAATGGATTAAGGAATATTTGTATACATTCATCTTTCATGTCGTCATGATTGTTATTGAAATTGAGCCGACCCAACTGTGGAATGAATTTTCAGTTCCTAGTCCGCAGTAAGGCGCGGTTATTCTCGACGACCACGGTTTGGATGGTGTCGGTGAAATCGCGGGCTCTGCTTTTTAGCATTTTAAAGCGACTCTTCGTATTACCATCGTCATTTGAAGGTGTCAGTGAACATATAAATGTTCAATGTGTCTAGTGGCAGCTTAGGTTTTCAACCTCCATGTTTGAAATAACTCCAAAGTTGCGGTAAAGTCACGGTCGTGTTCACGGCGTCCAAATCGTCCGAAGAGCGGACTTTTACCCTATTGGCTAATTGGCTTTGGCTTCGTGTCTTTTTGGAGTAATTGAGTTCAGTTTCGACTTGGCTTCGTGGCATTTCTGCCGCATGTCTTCCGTCTGTCTTCGACCTTACGGTAGCTTTGCATTTGGTTTCCTGCGATTGTTTGCTGATGGCTTCGATAGAGGAAGCTTTGTCCCACCAGGGTTTACTTTCAGCTCCCTTTGCACTGTACCTGGGCACCACGGACCCTCCAAGATCTCCTAGATGGAGATGCTTGGCTCTGTATCAACAGTGAAAGCTAAAGAATCACATATGCAATGTTTTACCCCAGCTAATTACTTGAATGGGCATCGCCTTCATGAATGTAAAACCGGCTTTGGATACGGAAACGGACATTATGAGCAAATCTTCTCGACTTTGGCTTCGCGTTTCCAAGCATTAAGTCGCCCTTTTCGGCTTTGGCTTCGAGCAAAAACAAATTGAAGTACCAAGGTTTGTCATTGGCTTCGAGTTTTTTAATTTCGAAAAAAACGGTTTCGACTTCGACTTCGTGGTTCAACACTCCTTGTCGCAAATGTTGACTACGGCTTTGCGATGCAGGGTTTCTGAGATATTGACCTCGGCTTCGAATTCGCAGTCAGTCACATGACTCTGCCCTTGGCCTTGAAGCCAGGAACCTGGATTCGTCCCCAAGCCTGATCCACAACACTGACGACAATGATAAGCAATTGCGTGGTATGTGCGTACCTCTCCGGTGCGCCGGTCCCAGATGCGCAGACTCTTGTCGTCGCTGCAGCTCAGGATCAGCTCGCCGTCCGGCAGGAACATCACCTTCTTGATGCTGGACGTGTGTCCCGTGAACAGCTGAGGGTCTGAAAACAGGACACCAGACACAGCGTCAGGACCGCCGACACAGCACGGACACAGCGCCAGTGAAGACAGAACAGCCCAGACAGCACGGACACAGCGTCAGCGAAGACAGAACAGCCCAGACAGCACGGACACAGCGTCAGCGAAGACAGAACAGCCCAGACAGCACGGACACAGCGTCAGCGAAGACAGAACAGCCCAGACAGCACGGACACAGCGTCAGCGAAGACAGAACAGCCCAGACAGCACGGACACAACGTCAGTGAAGACAGAACAGCCCAGACAGCACGGACACAACGTCAGTGAAGACAGAACAGCCCAGACAGCACGGACACAACGTCAGTGAAGACAGAACAGCCCAGACAGCACGGACACAACGTCAGTGAAGACAGAACAGCCCAGACAGCACGGACACAGCGCCAGTGAAGACAGAACAGCCCAGACAGCACGGACACAGCGTCAGTGAAGACAGAACAGCCCAGACAGCACGGACACAGCGCCAGTGAAGACAGAACAGCCCAGACAGCACGGACACAGCGTCAGCGAAGACAGAACAGCCCAGACAGCACGGACACAGCGTCAGCGAAGACAGAACAGCCCAGACAGCACGGACACAGCGTCAGCGAAGACAGAACAGCCCAGACAGCACGGACACAGCGTCAGCGAAGACAGAACAGCCCAGACAGCACGGACACAACGTCAGTGAAGACAGAACAGCCCAGACAGCACGGACACAACGTCAGTGAAGACAGAACAGCCCAGACAGCACGGACACAACGTCAGTGAAGACAGAACAGCCCAGACAGCACGGACACAACGTCAGTGAAGACAGAACAGCCCAGACAGCACGGACACAGCGCCAGTGAAGACAGAACAGCCCAGACAGCACGGACACAGCGTCAGTGAAGACAGAACAGCCCAGACAGCACGGACACAGCGCCAGTGAAGACAGAACAGCCCAGACAGCACGGACACAGCGTCAGTGGGCGACAGAACAGCCCAGACAGCACGGACACAGCGTCAGCGAAGACAGAACAGCCCAGACAGCACGGACACAGCGCCAGTGAAGACAGAACAGCCCAGACAGCACGGACACAGCGTCAGCGAAGACAGAACAGCCCAGACAGCACGGACACAGCGCCAGTGAAGACAGAACAGCCCAGACAGCACGGACACAGCGTCAGTGGGCGACAGAACAGCCCAGACAGCACGGACACAGCGTCAGCGAAGACAGAACAGCCCAGACAGCACGGACACAGCGCCAGTGAAGACAGAACAGCCCAGACAGCACGGACACAGCGTCAGCGAAGACATAACAGCCCAGACAGCACGGACACAGCGCCAGTGAAGACAGAACAGCCCAGACAGCACGGACACAGCGTCAGTGGGCGACAATGTCAGGTCAGGGAGCCTGGCTAAAGACAAGTGAGTAAACACAGACATTATCTTGGAGTATTGGTGATATTTGCACACATTTATAATACACTAGTCAAATAACGAGGGTATCTCCAAATATTACCCATGATTGAAGACATAATATCAAACGTCTGCTGCACCCTTACCCCGCGAGTTACTGGGAGGCCGGGGAAGGGCTATTTGTTGCCCCCCCCCCCCCCTCCCGTTATTTTACAATATATCCTAAACCAACACCAGTATCGTCATTAAACTTTCAGTACCCTCTCTCACACCAATTTTACACATGTTGGCCAAAGAAAAAGATGAGGTTATTATAGGCCAACCGGGAATGACGTCAGAGTTGCGTCATGTTCTGCGGTTTTTGTTGAAAAATAATGGCTTGCGGAAAACGCTGTCAAAAACAAAATTAAGATAAATTAAATTGTCATATATCAAATTACTGATAATAGACTCCGCTATCAAACTGCTATCTCGGATTTTCGAGTTTTATTGAAATTAAAAATGTTGAGAAATCCAAAGACATTTGTTTTTTACAATATTTTCCCAAAAAAAAATGATTTATCAAAATACCGGAGTATATGTTATCGAGACGTGGCTAGGGAATATGTGTACCAAATTTGAAGTCGATATCTTCAAAAATGACCGACTTATGACCTTTCAAAGACAAAACAATCGACCACCCCTCACAGCTGCATTACCATACATAGAAAATGCATTTCCGTTTTTGCTTTTTACTTCTATTTCTATGGAACAAACAATGTTCTAAGGCCATTTTTCGCGCTCTAGACTAAAAACGAACTCATACACATGTTGTACAACGCCTAATGACCGTAATCAGCAGTTTGACCTCGTGACCTCGGATGACCTTGACCTGACACAAGGTCATCAACAGCTTAGAATGGTACTTAGACGTGTCAGACACACGAATCATACCGATTTATCGACTGCTTATGCGTTTAATATCGCAATTTTGCGTGACAATTCCATCCATCGAGACCTTTATGACACGGTCAAACATTTTGTATTTGACGTGACCAGTGACGTCATGGGTGACCACGAAGTCAACAATATTAGGTTACCCTCGATAAATTTTCAAGGGCTATCGAATCCCGTTTTAGTTTTAAAATCGGTCGAGTAGTTTCGGAGATCCGAGGTGGGGCAAAACATAGCCCCCCCCCCCTTCCCAGTTAAAGTCGCGTTATGAAATATACCCAGTACCTCCCGGGTTAAGCGCCGTAATTTGCATGATCAAATGTGAAAGTCTGCCTTTGTCGATGTTTTCATACCACACTGCAGATAACGTCTATCTGCGCGCAGTCAACGTATCCGCTGCCATCACCACGGCTTACCGGCCTCTGGCTTGGCCAGGTCGAAGATGCGCAGTATCTTCTCGTTGCTGCCGGTGAGCAGAAGGGTCGAGTCGGGGGAGAAGTCCACCGCCTTGACGATGTGTTTGTGCTGGAAGCCGTGCATCTCAGAGCCGGACTGCGCGTCCCACAGCTGACAGAGAGAGAGAGAGAGAGAGAGAGAGAGAGAGAGAGAGAGAGAGAGAGAGAGAGAGAGAGAGAGAGAGAGAGAGAGAGAGAGAGAGAGAGCGAGAGCGAGAGCGAGAGCGAGAGCGAGAGCGAGAGCGAGAGCGAGAGCGAGAGCGAGAGCGAGAGCGAGAGCGAGAGCGAGAGCGAGAGCGAGAGCGAGAGCGAGAGCGAGAGCGAGAGCGAGAGCGAGAGCGAGAGCGAGAGCGAGAGCGAGAGCGAGAGCGAGAGCGAGAGCGAGAGCGAGAGAGAGAGAGAGAGAGAGAGAGAGAGAGAGAGAGAGAGAGAGAGAGAGAGAGAGAGGAGAGAGAGAGCGAGGAGAGAGAGAGAGAGAGAGAGAACACAAACACACCGGTCAGTCACACAAACACGGGTCAGTCACACAAACGGGTCAGTCACACAAACACACGGGTCAGTCACACAAACACACGGGCCAGTCACACAAACACACGGGTCAGTCACACAAACACACGGGTCAGTCACACAAACACACCGGTCAGTCACACAAACACACGGGGCAGTCACACAAACACAAGGGTCAGTCACACACACACACACACACACACCCGCGCACCCGCGCACCCGCGCACCCGCGCACCCGCGCACCCGCGCACCCGCGCACCCGCGCACCCGCGCACCCGCGCACCCGCGCACCCGCGCACCCGCGCACCCGCGCACCCGCGCACCCGCGCACCCGCGCACCCGCGCACCCGCGCACCCGCGCACCCGCGCACCCGCGCACCCGCGCACCCGCGCACCCGCGCACGCACGCACGCACGCACGCACGCACGCACGCACGCACGCACACACACACACACACACACACACACACACACACACACACACACACACACACACACACACGCGCACCCGCACACACACACACACACACACACACACACACACACACACACACACACACACACACACACACACACACACACACACACACACACACACACACACACACACACACACACACACACACACACACACACACACACACACACACACACACACACACACACACACACACACACACACACACACACACACACACACACACACACACACACACACACACACACACACACACACACACACACACACACACACACACACACACACACACACACACACACACACACACACACACACACACACACACACACACACACACACACACACACACACACACACACACACACACACACACACACACACACACACACACACACACACACACACACACACACACACACACACACACACACACACACACACACACACACACACACACACACACACACACACACACACACACACACACACACACACACACACACACACACACACACACACACACACACACACACACACACACACACACACACACACACACACACACACACACACACACACACACACACACACACACACACACACACACACACACACACACACACACACACACACACACACACACACACACACACACACACACACACACACACACACACACACACACACACACACACACACACACACACACACACACACACACACACACACACACACACACACACACACACACACACACACACACACACACACACACACACACACACACACACACACACACACACACACACACACACACACACACACACACACACACACACACACACACACACACACACACACACACACACACACACACACACACACACACACACACACACACACACACACACACACACACACACACACACACACACACACACACACACACACACACACACACACACACACACACACACACACACACACACACACACACACACACACACACACACACACACACACACACACACACACACACACACACACACACACACACACACACACACACACACACACACACACACACACACACACACACACACACACACACACACACACACACACACACACACACACACACACACACACACACACACACACACACACACACACACACACACACACACACACACACACACACACACACACACACACACACACACACACACACACGGGTCAGTCACACAAACACACGGCTCAGTCACACAAACACACGGGTCAGTCACACAAACACACGGGTCAGTCACACAAACACACCGGTCAGTCACACAGACACACGGGTTAGTCACCCAAACACACGGGACAGTCACACAAACACACGGGTCAGTGACACAAACACACGGGTCAGTCACCCAAAAACACGGGTCAGTCACACAAACACACGGGTCAGTCACCCAAACACACGGGTCAGTGACACAAACACACGGGTCAGTCACACAAACACACGGGTCAGTCACACAAACTCACGGGTCAGTCACACAAACACACGGGTCAGTCACACAAACACACGGGTCAGTCACACAAACACACGGGTCAGGCACACAAACACACACACACGGGTCAGTCACACAAACACACACACACGGGTCACCCAAACACACGGGTCAGTCACACAAACACACGCGTCAGTCACACAAACACGCACACGCAGTGTTGGATTTTTCATTTCATGACCTGGTCCCGGAGAGTAAAAATCCATAGGTGGAGAGTAAAATTGTATTGTCAAGCAAGTTAAAATTTTCATTTTTGTTTTAATTATTTTACTTGGAAAGTAAAAAATCCTGATTTGTAATAGATATTAAATCCTTGTGAGGAAAATTTAATTATATTTTACTACAATGCCAGTAAGATCAGGCGAAAAGAGAGCACATTTCCTGAACAAATATGAAAAGAGCAAAATTCTTTGGACCCAAAAAGTCCAGAAAATTGCCCAAATTCCAAGACTGCACACACGGGTGTTTCAGTCACAAACACACGGGTCAGTCACACAAACACACGGGTCAGTCACACAAACACACATGGGTCAGTCACACAAACACACGGGTTAGTCACACAAACACACGGGTCAGTCACACAAACACACGGGTCAGTCACACAAACACACGGGTCAGTCACACAAACACACGTGTCAGTCACACAAACACACGGGTCAGTCACACAAACACACCGGGCAGTCACACAAACACACAGGTCAGTCACACAAACACACGGGTCAGTCACACAAACACACGGGTCAGTCACACAAACACACGGGTCAGTCACACAAACACACCGGTCATCCCACACAAACACACGGGTCAGTCACACAAACACACGGGTCAGTCACACAAACACACGGGTCAGTCACACAAACACACGGGTCAGTCACACAAACACACGGGTCAGTCACACAAACACACGGGTCAGTCACACAAACACGGGTCAGTTACTGAGCTGCTTAACCCTATTTGTAACAGGGGGGGGGGGGGGGGGGCGGATTCCGCCCCCCCCCCTCATGTTTTTCGCAGATATCTCCAGAACGGCTGGGAGCAGGCCCATGAAATTTAGGGACTTTTCATAGAATTGAATACCGCATTTGGAGTAAAAAATTTGAGTTCCTAACCTGAACAGAGGCGGTTCCAGGGCACAGTTTTGGGTGGGTTCGGAGGAGATATTTGGCGATAATACGGAAATACGATCTTCACGGTTTCTTCCTAACTGCCTCAAGTATGAAGGAGTTACATCGGTTTACGGTGATTGCACCAAGTGCAAATTAGTTGATGTTAATGAAATATCATACAAATTGCATGGCAGAGGCGGTTTCAGGGGCTTGAAAAGTTCCAGGAAGTATCCAATGCTTGGCGGGAAGCAAATAGAACAATGCAAGGGGCATTTATAGTTATCAAGATGTAAAAGATAGCTTCTGCTTCCATTATTTGCATAATTTATTACATATAGAGTTTCAGGGGCGTGTTCAGGCACATGAAAAGGGGGGTGACTGGCATGGTGATGACGATATGCCAGCGATAACGGCGCAATAGACGGTTAGCTTATAATGATATATGCACATATGAGGCCAGAAAAGGGAATAAAGTCTCTTTTTTTTGCAGAGGCGCGCTCAGGAATGGAAGAAAAGGGGTCATATTATTTCAAGGAAACTAAGAGGCCTGGGCGTACAATGACATAACATACTGCAGTTTTCGGATGAAACACGCACCACAGGCTACTCTACGAACGATTATAAGATAATAGGCGAGTCCAGGTAAGGTAAAAGGGGGGTAAGCAATGCTAATTGAAGTTGTAAGTGAAATAGTCACTGTTGACTAGTTAGTATCATAATAGCTGATAATATACTTATCAAAAGGTCTTGCGCCGCCCCAGTTTGGATCCTGGATACGCCTATGATGAAGTACAACATGCAAAAAGGAACTATCTACGATCAGTAACATATTTATAGTGCTGGGTAGCAACTTGTCTGCGGTTAATATTTTTTTTCCAATTTGACCTCCCTTTTTCACTAACCTGGTACCGCCTATGGCAAAAATATGATTTTTGACTGTTTTGTCTAATGTCACAATCACATACCATTTCATTTATTAAAAAAAAACATAAAAAATAGTTTTATTACGCATTTACTTCACCCCATATTGAGTGACCTGCACACGCCTATGATTTTTGAATTTTCAAACGCCACCAACATATATCAATTTCCAATTCAATCTATATCGATTCGTATTAGTTGTGTTAAAATCGGTCGATAAACATGAAAGCTATGTTGGATCAAAAATACCACTAAAATTTATAGTTTTTGCCCCCTATCAAAAATGTAGATTTGTTTTATTATTTAGAAATGTAGATCGTGTTGAGGAGAACCAAACACCGTTTCATTTTTGAAAATCAGACGAGTAGATCTCAAGATCTCCGGGGGGGGGGGGCGGAATCCGCCCCCCCCCCCTATTACAAATAGGGGTAGCCAGGAGCCTGTTACAAATAGCGTTAATACAGGTAACAACTAACAGGTCACTATGGTGATTTACCCAATGCTGCCTTTGGGAATGATGGTTGATGATTATACATTAACTAAACGCATGCCCTGTGCTGCCTAGCACAACAGCACGCAAAAGTCACTAAAGATAGATGATGATGATGATTGGTGTTTAAGGGCGCTCCGACAACGAGGGTCACATGGCGCCCAGAAGATAGATGATACAGATGGGCATTGACATATGGACATTGACAGCTGGACATTGACAGATGGACATTGCCAGAGTGCTCAGATAGTGACGATCTTATTCTCAGTGATTTCTGAAAACATTACAAACTTTACTCAAACAAGACCCTCTCACCTTGGCCGTGAAGTCCGCGGCGCCGGTGGCCACCCGACTAGCGTCCGAGTTGAGACCGACGCCCCAGACGGCGCCCTTGTGGCCCTCGAACGTGCCCACCCAGTCGCCAGTGTCGCCCTGGCGCAGCATCGGCTTTCCATCTGACAGACACACACACAGACAGATACACAGACATAGGTCAGTCCCTGCTGCAGCATCAGATCTCCAGCTGACAGATACACAGACATAGGTCAGTCCCTGCTGCAGCATCAGATCTCCAGCTGACAGATACACAGACATAGGTCAGTCCCTGCTGCAGCATCAGATCTCCAGCTGACATACACAGACATAGGTCAGTCCCTGCTGCAGCATCAGATCTCCAGCTGACAGATACACAGACATAGGTCAGTCCCTGCTGCAGCATCAGATCTCCAGCTGACAGATACACAGACATAGGTCAGTCCCTGCTGCAGCATCAGATCTCCAGCTGACAGATACACAGACATAGGTCAGTCCCTGCTGCAGCATCAGATCTCCAGCTGACAGATACACAGACATAGGTCAGTCCCTGCTGCAGCATCAGATCTCCAGCTGACAGATACACAGACATAAGTCAGTCCCTGCTGCAGCATCAGATCTCCAGCTGACAGATACACAGACATAGGTCAGTCCCTGCTGCAGCATCAGATCTCCAGCTGACAGATACACATGGACAATGGACATACACACACATTAATTCAAATGTTTATGTAATTGTTTAGCAAATGTAATGACCTGGTTGGGTTCCCAAATGTCCATGGAGAGGAATTGGGAGGGGGGGATTCGCCTAGGAAAGGGTATTGGACAGAAGAACCCCTGGACATGACTGTCTGGAACAGGAGAGGACAGGACAAAAAGTTCAGCAAGAGTAAGTTAATGCTCATTTTGCATATATGGTCTGCACAGTGTCTGGGGGATATTGATAAAAGTATCGCCTCCATGGCTCAGTCTTGAACAATGAACTGTCACATAAATACCAGCACAGTGACAAAACCACCACCACAAACCATGATTTTGCCTGGGGCCTTCAAATAGAACCCACCAACTGATTTATGTAGAATATCAGAGTACTTTCACTGCTGTGATTCGAAACCAGGCATAATTTCACATTTTATTGGACTATAAACCCAACAAGGAGCAATAATTTTGAGGGACAACATAGGAAAGTGGGGAGGGTAAGCAGTGTCTTCAGCAGAGGTAGATAAATTACCACGAATGGCTATCATTCAGGTGGGAAATAAGGACTAGTAAATTTCTAGCTTTATTAATTTACTAAGCAAAATAGTGCAATACTCTGATTGTACTGATGTAGAGGGGCATTCAATGTTATTCAACATCAATACCTATTTTGTGATAGGTGTTTAGTAGACCTATTTAGTGTGACGTCACTGGTAGAAAGTGGTTCCAACAGCTGACTGCACTAATGTTAAAGGCCATAGGGAAGATTTTCTTATCTATATTGTGGGAGAATGGCGTTTGATTATGTGATGAAAACTTGTTTTATGCACTATTTTGATTTTTTCTTCATTTTTATTACGCAAAACATGCATTCAGTAAAAACAAGCAACGTCACAATTGACGTTTAAATATTAAGAGGCAGTTATGGTGCAGGCGTTACATTCACAAAAACGTAGCAATATCAGCTTTTGGATTTGGTGGCACCGATTTCTGTTCATATTACGGTGTTAGGTGACGAGTAACCTCAATATTTGTACATTATTATTAACTTTAGGTTATGTTTTGTTACATTTGTTTCAATCAATAATTTTTTTCAGGGTTTACCAAATTTTGATTGAACAAGGAGAAAGTCATTGGTTGTCATTGGAGGCATGTGATTGTGTTAACCCGCGCCGTGCCGGGGGGAGGGGTAGACGCCACCCTCAGGTTTTTCGAAGATAGCGGAAAAACGGCGGCGCGCAGCGCCTCCGTTTTTGGCACAGCTGTTCGGGCATCAATTGCCCACATTATGTTAAAAAAATACCTCGGGTCATCTCAGGTCAGGTCACCAGACCAGGTCACGTGAGCCCACCTCCAAAAAAAACACTTGTGGTCGTACCACAGTCACAGTTATTGGATGATCGGTTTTACACTTACATGATTTATAAGGTCACATACATCTACAATTCATATATCTTTGATTTTGTATATCAGCGACCTAAGGTCGGGCCAATTTCGTGACCTCCACATTATAAGTCAATGGGAAAATATTCAAATGCTTCCTATTCCAAGGATATGAAAGATATCAATCCAATTCCTTCTGTATCATGTTATTATAGGCCATTATTGATGACCTAGGTGTCATTTTTGTCAGTGACCTCTACAGGGTCAGCCGAGGTCATCAAGTGGGAGATTCACCAATAGTTGTATGTACATAACTCTCGACATAATGACGATAGAGAAGTAAAACCGACACTAATGTGTTTGTCTCGTCGACGCACATCTTCTCATATGCAACATGACCTACTTGGGACACCACTTGACCTTTACCTGAGATCAAATTTTTAAGTTGACCTAACCTGGTCAACACTAATATGAGTCGAAGCGCCTTGACGATCAAACACGATGGCATCACAAGTATTGCCTTGCCGTTATTAAGTAGAAAGATATTCGTGAAAAACTGTTTTGTAAAAAATAGCCTTTTTGACATTTGATGAGCTCTGTAGCCTAAACTATTGACCTGAGCTAAAATCTGAGAACACCGTGGCGATTGCATTGTTCAAGAGCTTTCCATTGTTTTTGTTTCCAGTTTGTTCCTAGCTATCACATAGTTCCTATATCAGTTTTTTTAGCGAAGTCCTAAAACTGGAAAATTTGACCTTTCATGACCTCTGGTGACCTCAATACTTGCTTTAGGAAAACAATATCTGAAGTACTTTCGAATGTGCTTCTATCAATGATGTGACAGGTCTATCAATGGTTAAACTGATCTTGAATATTTAAGGTGAATGATGAATTCACATTTTGCTGAGTCGCTGCTAATTCATTCCAACAACACCACCAATGCCTCTGACCAGGCTCTGGGATTGTGAAAGCAGGCAGAGCAAACGGACATCACTGCATGGAGTCCAAGCCAAAATACATTTGCCAATGATATGTTGACAAACATATTTAGTTTTATCTTAGCTGTTACTCACAAGACAAACACACATTATTGCACATTGTGCATATACCAATTACTACAACTACAATATAGATAGATGCAATATAGATACCTTGGGTATCAATCAATCATATAGCACATATCAATTGTACAACAGTCATAGGTGGGCACCATTACTTCAAAATGTAACTTTGTTACCCGTTACTCCATTACTCTAAAAAGTAACTTGTTACTAGTTACTCAGTTACATCATCAAAAAATGTAACAGAAGTTACAGTTACTCCATTACTCAGTTACTTTTGTAAAACGAAGTGATATAAATTTCAACAGAATGAAGATAGAGAAGTGAAACCGGTACCAATGTGTTTGTCTCGCGTGGAGACACATCTCCCAATATGCAGCATGACCATCTTGGGTCACCACTTGACCTTGACCTGAGGTCAAGTTTCTAAGTTGACCTAAACTTGTCAACATGAATATATGGCGAAGCGCCTTGGCGAGACGAACCCGATGGCGTAACACTCATTACCTTATCTTTATTGGGTAAAATGTTATTTGTGAAAACTGTTTTACCATACATAGCCTTTTTGACCTTTGATCACCTCTGGAGCCTAAACTATTGACCTGAGCTCAAATTTGAGGACACCATGGCGATTGCATATTTCAAGAACTTTCAATTGCTCTTTTCGTTTGTTCCTAGCTAGCATAGTTCTCAAGATATTTTGGGGTTTCTGGAGCAAAGTGCTAAAATTGTATATTTTTTTGTATATTTGACACCATTTGACAAAGATATTGACCTAGGGTCATGCAAATTTCGCAAAACAGAGTTCCCTACAGAACCTCACTACCCTACACATTTCGTTATTGTAGCTCTTATGGGGGGCGAGATCGGGGGGGGGGGGGGGGGCAGAATCGAAACCCTCCAGTGCATGTAATTCTCAGAGGCTCGCTACTAGTTACTTGAAGCTCGCCTTTATCATAACCTAGTGCCGCCAGCCTATATCAGCTGACAAACATTGTCAACGTTTTGCGGCAGACAGCTACCTTTATCGCAATCATTGTGTCACATTAAGCAACAGCCCAACAGGTACAACATTTGGCAGCCCTTCACACCATATGACATTCATTTTTTTATGTGTGTAAGGCATTGATTGTGCTGGTGGGAATAAACCCAGGCGTGAAGAGAAACAAGTATAGGAAAAAAGGTAACAGTTCTCTTACCTGGCAGCCCTTTACACCATGACATTAATTTTGTTATGTGTGTAAGGCATTTTATGTGTGTAAGGTCTGTTTATATGCAACCAATAGTTGGATCTTTATCCAAGTACAACATTCCACCGCAGAGTAACAGAGTAACATACTAAAAAGTAACTTGTTACATGGTCTGTTACTGTAAAAAAAATGTAACAAGTGTTACTTTGTTACTCAAAAAAGTAACTTTGTTAGTAACAGAGCACCGGACCGGTGCCTACCTATGACAACAGTCCATGATATAATTATACAACAAATCAATTTAAGTTACACAATGCTCAGTTACACCAATTCCAAATGTCATATTGTCTATTGATATGGAGCATGGATAATGGACATGGTGAGCCATGACCATCTGATCCTAGAGCAATACTGAAGGTTGCTAACACACATCACTGGTATAATGTTATTGGTGCTAGCATCAACTCTTCTCAAGAATTTAAAGATCATGTTCTGAAACACAGAATGCCATGTTGTTGTTGGTGGATTAGGGCGCGTAGCTGCAAGGCTCAAGCGTCCAACAACAGATTGCCATGACTTGACCCTAAAATATGCATAGGTAGCACTTGTACTTCAAATTTGGATAAAACCAATCACTTAAAGACATAAGACATAAAGACATAAAAGAAAAGTGCAACAAAGAGCCTCTTGGGCCCATCCGAGGTTGCACCCCCCCCCCCCCCCATCCCCCCCCCCCTCCACCAGTCTCGCCCCTTCAAATCACCTTACTCTACCTGCATAAAAGAAGGCTAATCCCACGAGTATTTATGAACTAATCCCTTCTCTGTAAAGTATTTATCTAATCTAATTTTGAAGGAAGCAAGTGTCACTGCATCAGCGACATCCCCTGGTAGCATATTCCAATGTCCTACAACCCTTCTACTGAAAAATGACTGTCGTAGCCTAGTCCTACTTTGTTTCATAATGAGTTTATGCTGATGACCTCTACCTCGATTTTCCCTATTGAACTCAAACATACCCTTTAAATATCCAGAATGCTGACTATTTACAAATTTGAAGACTTCAATTAGATCTCCTCTTAGCCTTCTATATCTAAGTGAAAACATACCCAATTTCCTTAATCTATCTTCATAAGGTAAACTACCAAGACAATTAATCATTTTTGTTGCCCTTTTTTGAACTCTTTCTAACAACCAGCAATCTTTCTCATATGTTGGAGACCAGGCTTGTACACAATACTCCAAATGTGGTCTAACGTATGCACAATACAGTTTTGTTATTACCTTTTCACTCTTGTAGGAAACATTTCTGTTAATGGCCCCTAGCATTCTAAGTGCCTTTTTCCTAGCTTCTACAACCTGGTCTGACGCTGATAGTCTATTGTTTACCACGACACCTAAATCTCTTTCCTTTTCAATCTGCTCCATTTTCTGCCCACCCATTTCATACCTATGTTTACTGCTAACCCGTCCAGCGTGCATAATCTTACATTTACTCAAATTGAATTTCATCTGCCATGCTTCAGACCACTCAACTAGCTTGTCCAGATCTGATTGAAAAACATCCTGATCATGTTTTCCTCTAATAATCCTGACAACTTTTAGATCGTCTGCAAATTTCAAGACTTTGCTGTCTATACTGTTCTCAATTGCATTCACAAATATTATAAAAAGCAATGGGCCCAGGACTGAGCCCTGTGGAACCCCACTGAGAACCTCCTTCCATTGTGATTGGCACCCATTCAATATAACCCTTTGCTGGCGTCCTGAAAGCCACGTTTCTATCCAATCCAGAATCTTGCCCCTGATCCCATGAATTTTAAGTTGCAACCCCAGTCGTGTATGGGGGACTTTGTCAAATGCTTTACTGAAATCAAGAAAAGCTACATCTAGCTGTTTACCCTGATCAACGCTATCTGTTGCAACATCCAAAAACTCCAGAAGATTAGTTAAACAAGAACGGCCCTTCCTAAAGCCATGCTGTGTATCTTTGATGAGTTCATTTTGCTCCAAGAATTCAACAATCTTATCTTTGATGATTGATTCAAGCACCTTGCAGACTAATGAGGTCAGACTAACTGGTCTATAGTTTTCCTCTTTACTTCTATCTCCATTTTTATGAATAGGAACAACATTTGCTCTTTTCCAATCAAGTGGAATTTTACTATCTGCAAGTGATTTAGAAAATATTATGGCTAATGGAACCGACAACTCCCTTTCAGATTCTCTTAAAAGTCTAGCATGGATTTCATCAGGTCCTTCTGCCTTGTTAGGCCTTACTTTCTTTAGATATTCTAGAACAAGTTCACTACTTATGCCACCTAGCTCTCCTATAGTCTCCTCTGTCTCTAGCTCAGGCTGAAGTGCTGCAATACTACTCTGGTCCTCGATAGTAAAGACAGATTGAAACTGATCATTAAGCACTTCAACCATTTCACTGTCCTTGCTAACTAACACATCATCTACCTTAAATGGACCTATATTTTTGGAAACTGTACTTAACTTATAAAAACTGAAGAACTTCTTACTATCTGCATTACAATGTCTAGCTAAATCAAGTTCCTTTGCCCTTTTAGCTGCTCTGACCTTTTTCTTAACTGAATTTCTTGCATTCTGGTAGGCCTTCTGATTTATATCTAGTGAAGATCCCTTCAAAATGCCAAATGCACTTCTTTTAGCTTGTATAGCACTCCTTACTTCTGGGGTAAGCCAAACTGGATTGCCCTTGGTTCTGTTACGTTTGTGCCTGAGGGGTATATGCCGATTTTGAATTTGGCTTAATCTAGCTTTGAAAACATTCCAGGCCTCACATGCATCTAAACCTGCCAACTCAACGTTCCATTTTATATGTGCGAGGTCATTTCTAATACCATCAAAATCAGCCCGGCTGAAGTTTGGAACCATAATAAGGTTATCTTTGGGCCTCATTTCTGATGAGATATTGAATTTAACCATATTGTGATCACTGGTTCCTAGACCTGCACAAATACTTATGTCACTAACTAGATCACTGTTGTCTGAGAATACAAGGTCTAGAATGGAGCAATGTCTGGTTGGCTCTGTTACAAACTGATGCATGAAAAGCTCCTCTTCAAAGATTTGCCTATACAACCTACACTCATTTGTTTCCTCTGCTATACTTTCGTATCCTCTTAAGTTAAAATCTCCCATAATAAGACACTGAGCCCGAAAGTTCCTACGTATTTCCTCACAAATATCTTGGTCTGTTTCAGCTTGGGAGTTCCTTGGAAGATTCCCTGGTCTGTAAAATGCACCTATCCTCAACCTTCCTCTGTTTCCTGTACCAATTTTAATGTCAAGCCAGATTGATTCTACTTCTTTTACTTTACTAGAATCATCAACTCTAGTAGTGCAGTACAAGCTATTTACATATACAAACACTCCACCTCCCTGCCGTGATTCTCTGCAGTATGAGAACATGTTATACCCTTGTAACTCGAAATCCTGTAGCCTATCCCTATTATACCCCTCACTAACCCATGTCTCGGTTACACAAATGATATCAGGCTTTTCAAGGGCAACATAACACTCAAACTCATCAAATTTAGACCTAATACTTTGGGCATTCAGCAACACACATGTGATCTTATACTTTGAGCTGACTCTACTAATTCTGAGGGAATTATGATCTACTGTCCTATTCTGACATGAACTTCTACCAATGCTTACTTCTTGATGCCCTAGTACTAGCGTCCCTGAACCCCCCCCCCTCCTACCTAGTTTCCCTGAATGACACTTCTGTAGGCATCTCCCAAAGCCCTTGCCCCCTCATCCGATAAGTGAAGCCCATCCTTCATATAGTACCTATGCCACTCATAGAACTGATCCCATAAGTCTACATAACTAAGCCCCATAGCTGAACATAAGTTCTGAACTGAGCTGTTCACAGACAGAGCTCTCGAGTACCACTCCTCACTGGCTCCACAGCGAGGGAGGATGCCAGTCACAATGACTGGTTTCCTGGACTCCTTCAACCTCTGCAGCAGGCTCCGGTACTCCGCTACTATTCTCACACTCTGCCTAGGTCCTATGTTGTTCACCCCCACCTGTATTATAACTGTCTCCGGGCTACTCCTACCCAGTTCTGCCTCAATGACAGGGCCCATATCAACTACTTTTGCCCCCGGTTTAACTATACATTTGTCCCTCTTCCCACAGAATGTTCGCCTTAAGGGCCTTACCCTTGAGTCCCCAACCACTAAATGCTGAATCTGTACCTTGTCACTTTCAGCTGCTGACTCTAACGCACTGAACCTATTTGCTAGTGTAACCTGCTGATGTTCCCTGGGGCTGTACTGCCTGACTCTACCCTGAACTTTTGTCCATCCCTCCTGATCCCCTTCCCTCTTCCTCCTCCAGATTCTGCTACCACCCTCCATTACCCAGCACCCCTCCTCATCCTTACTGTCTGTGGCCCTAGCATTACTTTCCACAATGTTGGGTCTCCAGAAACGTGACCCTCCAACACACTTCCAAACCCCAGCCGCACTATCCACCTTTGCCTTATCCTCCTCCCTTATGCCCCTATCAGAACTACCACTGGTCCCTGATCCTGTAGGCTCCTTTTCTGACCCCCTAACCACAATCTGCGCATACGTTCCTTGGTCAGGAGCTACACCCTCTTGCGGCTCATCTCTACACCTACACTTACTTAACTGCGCCTCAAGCTCCGCTACTCTAGCCTGGAGGGCCTCTAGCTCTGCTACCTTCGCCTGCATCCTAGTCATGCTCATTTGAATACACTAGTAACTTAGGTATATAACTTAGGTACTATGCACTTTTCAATACTTTACTAACTTAACTTAACTTTTTTTGTTTTTTTTTTGTTTGTTTTTTCTTCTTCTAAACCTTAACTAGATCTAGGTAAAGCTAGTAACACAAATCAGCTATGAGTGCACCTAATACTAGACTAAATATCTAATCCTTAAATAAACTGAATACTAAATACACCTTAATTATCCCTAATTTTCTAAAATATCTACTTATCCAACCCTGCAACTAATAACACAAAAATAAGACTAAGACAATTTTGGCGCACACAAGCTAGAATGAAAAGTCCTTTAAAAAGCAAGTAAGAGGTTTAACAGCTAACTATGAATGCTTAAAAATAATACCTAAACGATCCACAAAACTAAATATCTAATCCTTATATCTAAATATAATGTGATTCCTCAAAAAAATACACAAAACAACAGAGCTATCCAACAGCTACTTAGCTTGGCTAAAGCGGGGTTCAGAAGGGAAAAAGTAGGGTTCAGAAGGGGAACGTGACTTGTTTCAGGATGTTGTGATAACTCACAATAAAGCACTTCATGATATCTTTTCTAACTTTCCACCGCAGCTGTGCACATTCCATGGGTGAGCAATGAGATTGAACAAGTTTCAACTTGATACTGATAGGGTTAACAACCGTAACCAAGGACATGTCAAACCGCCAGACTTTTCATGCTATCACAATCAGGGTGTGGACAATACTGACACACTAAACAATAGTTTCCAGTGCCTTGGTGCGTTGGTCTCGTCCACACCCTGATAGCATGAAAAGTCTGTTTGAATGCGACCAATAGTTGGATCTTTATCCAAGTACAAAAATTAAATTTCAGTATTATTTTAGCTGTAGTTCAACTACAAGTTAATACAAAAAAAATGCACTCTCCAAGGTTATTTAGTGCTGATTTCAAATCTGATACTGACTTGTGGAGCAAATCAACCATCAAATCATCCTAACTGACTGCTGCTGCTCCACATTGGGTGCAACAGTTAGGTTACATTATGACTCATTTGCTCCATAAATAGGTAGGCATCTGATTTGGAATTGGCACCTAAAAAACCTAGGAAATGCAAAATGTATGCATGAAACAGGTGTTTGACTTACAAGTAAAATTTCACAAAATTTTATTGTAGGCCAACTGCAAGGGTGCTATCACCATACAAACCATTGACAAATGTTAAAAAATATGGCAAAACCAAAGTACCTTTGCAAGCAGAAACCATAAAGTATCCCTCAGGCGTAATACTGCTGAAATCTAGGTCAACAACTGGCCTAGTGTGGCCGCTGCAGGTCAGTGGGGTCTGTCGTAGGGCAGCCATTATGCTTATTATATGACAAGAGTTGTACCACAGATGCTTCTCGGTTATCACGAAACAAGAATAGACAGTTGCCTCAAAATATTATAAAATCGACTGCCGGGCAACCAACCCCCAACCAGACCAATTCACACGTTACGAAAAGATGACAACAATCGACAACAATCTCATTTATGTGTATGCTAGCCCCGTGACGTCATGTCCTTCAGCCAATAGGATTCAGCTATTTAAGAGATAGTTTGGCATCGCGTCGGGTGGCTGGCTGTTCTTGCAATCCCTTCTTTGACATCACCTAATAGGTTGCCACTTTTATTCAAGAGCAAGTAACCAATATCCCGGAGGAGGATGGCAGAATATGCAAACAGCATTGGTCAAAAATGGTCAAACTTGCACTCAGACAACTCAGTCAATCTTGGTCATCATGTTGTGCTTGTGACGTTAGTTTATTCAATGAGTTAGCTGTATCGTTCTACCTGATCTTGGACCTTGTAGTTACGCAACCTCCACATGCGACACATTTCTCTTCCAAGTGAAAGTGTATCAAGGGAAGGGGCTTACAAGGAGGCAGAGGGAAGGGTCTAAAAAACCGACCAGATTAACAGACGAGCCCATGCTCCGAAAGTACTGGACCGATCTGAGTGATTTTTTCCCCATTCGATTTAGAGTGGTCTGAAACGGTGCCGTTATGGATTTTATACAGTTTGGTCCACCTTAAAGGAAATAGTTCACCTTTGGGAAATTTTCAGAACACGATTTTATTATATTTTTTAATAGTTTCTTTTTTTTATTTTCAAAAATGGTCCTACATCGCGCCAATTCAGGACAGAAGGTCGTAAATTATTAATGTTATGGTGTGCGTTATTGGTCTGCGCATGCTCCATGGTAGTGCTGGCACTTTCAGACGGTACGGTACATCATATATGCGCCGTATTCCTTCGCCAAAAAGTCAAATATCTTCGGCTGGAGAGCCTTTTCAGCCAAGAAAAGTTCCAGAGAAGGATTTCTCAACACGGGCTACAAAACTGCTATTTCAGTTCAAAACCAATGTTGAAGGTGAACTATTTCCTTTAAAGGAAATAGTTCACCTTCGGAATTTTTTTTCAGAACACGATTTTATTATATTTTTAATACAGTTTCTTTTTAAAAATGGTCCTACATCGCGCCAATTCAGGACAGAAGGTTGTAAATTATTGATTTTATGGTGTGCGTTATTGGTCTGCGCATGCTCCATGGCAGTGCTGGCACTTTCAGACGGTACGGTACATCATAGATGCGCCGTATTCCTTCGCCAAAAAGTAAAATATCTTCGGCTGGAGTCTTTTCAGCCAAGAAAAGTTCCAGATAAGGATTTCTCAACACGGGCTACAAAACTGCTATTTCAGTTCAAAACCCATGTTGAAGGTGAACTATTTCCTTTAAAGGAAATAGTTCACCTTCGGAAGTTTTTCAGAACACGATTTTATTATATTTTTTAATACAGTTTCTTTTTGTATTTTCAAAAATGGTCCTACATCGCACCAATTCAGGACAGAAGGTCGTAAATTATTAATGTTATGGTGTGCGTTATTGGTCTGCGCATGCTCCATGCAGTGCTGGCACTCTCAGACCCAGACGGTACGGTATATCATATATGCGCCGCATTCCTTCGCCAAAAAGTCAAATATCTTCGGCTGGAGTTTTTTCAGCCAAGAAAAGTTCCAGAAAAGGATTTCTCAACACGGGCTACAAAACTGCTATTTCAGTTCAAAATCCCATGTTGAAGGTGAACTATTTCCTTTAAATGTACCAAATTGGACCAAAACTATAAGTGCAAATTTTCTGACGAGCCCATGCTCCGAAACCATTGAACCGATCTGGACGATTTCTTCACCATTCGATCTGGCGTGGTCCAAAACGGTGCCGATATGGATTTTTACAGATTGGTTCACTCTAAATGGACCAAAACCACCAAAACCGTTGCCAACGAGCCCATGCTCCGAAACTATGGGACCGATCTGGAAAATGTCTTCACCATTCGATCTGGCGTAGTCCAAAACGGTGCCGATTTGGATTTTATACAGATTGGTTCACTCTAAGTGGACCAAATCGGACCAAAACCACCAAAAATCGTTGCCGACGAGCCCATGCTCTGAAACTATGGGACCGATCTGGAAGATGTCTTCCCCATTCGATCCGGCGTGGTCCAAAACGGTGCCGTTTTGGATTTTATACAGATTGGTCCACTCTAAGTAGACCAAATTGGACCAAAACTTTTAGTGCAAATTTGCCGACGAGCCCATGCTCCGAATCTATGAGACCGATCCAGGCCATTTCTTCCCTATTCGATCCAGCGTGGGCCAAAACGGTGCCGTTTCGGATTGTATACAGATTGGTCCACTTTAAATGGAAATAATGACCTTTTGATTTTGTTAGCAAGAATTTCTTAGGCTACCGCTATGGTTTTAAAATTATTTTATTTAAATTTAAGAATTAAATAAAATTATTCCCAAATTCGAAGTTGTAAGTTTGGGAAAAATACAAAACAAGTACCTTGTGTACTTCATGAAGGTCATTGACAAATTCGCCCTTCCCTACCATTGATTACATCGATTGCGGCATTTTTGGAGGCTCTGTGACATTTCCGATCAAACTGAGCGCTGCTCGGACACACGCTAGTAGCGCTTTCGTTCTCCATGGCAACCAGGCGTCAGCCAATCAAAAGCCAGAAAGGGAATACGTTCTGGCTTTTCATTGGCTCACGCCTGGTTGCCATGGAGAACGAAAGCGCTACTAGCAACAACTCGCCACAATGGTTAAGTGCGCCGAGAAGCATGACAATGCTTTGTAAACAAATCGCCGACGCTAAATAGGTCGCCGTCGATGTGCATCGATGAGCTTCCGATTTAATTGCCAGTTTTGTGTTATTGTTTGTTAGTTTTTTGGGCAAAAATTATTATTTTTCATGATAATATAAAGCATAGTGTTATATACAGCCACATACAAATTATACAATACTTCTAATGTTGAAAACAAATGAATTTATTTTCAAAAATTGAGGGTCGCAACCACTAACTATGCCGCCGTTGATGTGCATCGATGAGCTTCCGATTTTATTGCCACTTTTTACAATCGCTGTTAGTTTTAGAAGATCGCCGGGCATATAATCACAACAAGCAGAACGCACAATATATTTTCCACTCCATTGCGTAAAAAAACAATACGGGAAAAGCCCGCAGTTTGATGAGGACCAAAAGTACTTGCAAGTACCGGTCGTTAAAAGTGTGGAACGCTTATCAACTTTAACTTGAAATATCTTTCGGTAGGGAAGTTTTCATGCAAAATGTGGTGAATTTACAATATATTTTGGTCTCGTCTGGCGATTTCAAGTGCTAACTCCATTTTTTGTGGAAAAGGTCATTATTTCCCTTTAAGTGGACCAAATTAGACCAAAACTTTTCGTGCAAATTTTCTGACGAGCCCATGCTCCGAAACTATGGGACCGATCTGAGCAATTTTTAAACTATTCGATTCAGCGTCGTCAAAAACAGTGCCGTTTTGAATTGTATACAGATAAGTCCAGTTTAAGTGGACCAAATTGGACCAAAACCACCAAAAAACGTTGCCGACGAGCCAATGCTCCGAAACTAATGGACCGATCTGGGTGATTTCTTCACCATTCAATCTGGCATGGTCCAAAACGGTGCCGTTTTTGATTTTATACAGATTGGTCCACTCTAAGTGAACCAAATTGGACCAAAACCACCAAAAAACGTTGCCGACGAGCCCATGCTCCGAAACTATGAGACCGATCTGAGAGATGTCTTCCCCATTCGACCTGGTGTGGTCCAAAACGGTGCCGCTTTGGATTTAATACAGATTGGTATACTCTAAGTGGACCAATTTGGACCAAAACAACCAAAAACCGTTGCCGACGAACCCATGCTCCGAAACTATGGGACCGATCTGGGTGATTTCTTCACCATCGTGGTCTGAAATGGTGCGGTTTTGGATTTTATACAGGCTAGAGGGCCTGTATTGCGCGATGCGCAATTTATATAGCCAGCTAATTTATATAGCCAGCCGTATCACGTATTCCGTATCCCGTATCACGTTCCTGCTCCCGAGTCACCGTGTTCCATTTCCGTGTCCCGCTATCGTTCTCGTATCCGTTACCGTATTCCCGTATCCGTTACCGTATTCCCGTTCCCATTCCCGTATCCCGTTCCGGTATCCTATTCCGGTATCCCGTATCCCGTTCCGTATCCCGTTCCGGTATCCCGTGCCCGTATTCCGTTCCCGTATCCCGTGCCCGTATTCCGTTCCCGTATCCCGTGCCCGTATTCCGTTCCCGTATCCCGTGCCCGTATTCCGTTTCCGTATCTCGTTCAGTCTATGCCAAAACACTTACGCTAGTTAAATGCCTGAAATATGTCATCCGGCGTCAACAAAATCTCCCTGAGGGAGGTGCGACGTTATATAGTCATGCGTTTATTATTGAAGCATTGTTGAAGTCTTGACCAATATTCAGCGATGATATTTAATTCGACGAAATTATTTCGCAACCAGGGCACTATACACTAGGTACTCCAAAGTTTGTTTTAGTACATACTATAAATATACTATAAAGACTAAAAACATACTACACATGAAGGTCACTACCAGATTTGGAATAATATACCATATATGGATGCACGATATCCGCGGCGAGTATGGCGTTCGTGTTCCGATCAACAATTATACATATTTGTGCAGCCTTTGCTCCCGTGGTATTCGTCAATGCCCTATATCAATATACTATTCGTCACCGACGGTGGCATTGGTCTGCGTCTCGCTGTAAGTTCTATCTTCTGTTTAGTTAGTAGAATATATTTACAATGGAATTATTTCAGTTTTGTCAGTTTTGTCAGCAGTCATTGTCGTCTAGGCATTGCTTTCTAATCATTAGGCATGGCTTGTTTTAAAGGGACTGTCTCACCTTTTTGAAAGTTGTCGAATCACACTGAATTGTATGTTTACATGTCAGGCGAGGTCAGCTGAACATGTTTGTGAACGTTTTTTCTGAAAAAAATGCTTATTATAATGGAATATGCTTATGTTTTTTTAATGCTTTTTAATAAAGGAAATCCTTTGTGCTGCCAAATGTATGGCACAATTTTTTGTCGACATCTATTGCGCAGAAAACAGCGAACCACCCGGTGTCTAGATTGGCTAGCACTATCAGCTGGAGTAGTTGCAGCAGTTGGCCGCCAGGGACCGCTAGTGAGCCAGGGTGTTAGGATGTCGCATGGTAAATGGTACCAGGGTTGTGCTTGACTCAGAGTCGGTGATTCAAATTTGACTCAAAACTGACTCAACTCAACTTGAGTCAGAGTTGAGTCACTTAAGAAAATAGGGACTCAACTTGAGTCAGAGTCGAGTCACTTAAGACAAATAGAGGGGTTGAGTTGAGTCAGAGTTGAGTCACATGGATGTCGCTTGAGTCAAAGTTGAGTCGCCTGGATGCTGCTCAAGTCAAAGTTGAGTCGACTCATCCTCTTACGAGTCAAAGTCACATCTGACGAGAAAAACAATCCTAGCAACTAAATAATAAAGGCGTCCAAACAATGTTCTAGAGTGTGAGGGTGTGAGTTTGGGTGCTTTTCAAACCAACTTTATAATCATTAGTTGAAAATATATCAATTTTCTATCTAGCAAATAACTTCAAGAGTACTTCATTACATCGCTTACTCTGCTGACTGCTCCTTATCTTAAGTGAAGCAATACAACATTAACTCATACATATACATGATAACTGCAGTATATATAACCTAATAATAACCATATCAACATGATTTACATTGCATCAAATAGCATCAAAATAATGACCAATTACAAGACTACATCAAATAGCATCAAAATAAAGACCAATTACAAGATACCAATAATTAAAGCCAACTGAAGATATTTGAGCATACCGACTCACGTACCCAGAGAATACATTTAAGCTTGAACCCCTGTCACTAACAACCGATCTAACTTGAACTAAAACATTCCATAACCCCTACGAACACATATAGGAAAATACCAATTTTTCTTGCCTTTATGAATTCGAACCATTATTTTGTTTGTATTATTGTCATTATTGCTATTAGGAACATACATATTTGATTATATCTTACAATGCAGCTGGGTGCAGTATATATTTATTATAATGTAATATTCATGTGCCTTGATCCAGTGTAAATACAAATACAAGTATTTACATATAATATTCCGATTACTTTTTGCAAGTCAAATACCTACATTTGAATCAAAGTCGTGAAATCCGTTGAACATGAGTCAAAAATGAGTCGACTCAAGACACTTTCACATGAGTCAGAGTTGAGTCAGGAGTAAAAGCAAATGAGTCAAAGTTAAGTCGACTAAAAAAATTGTCTCCCCCGCTTGAGTCAGAGTTGAGTCAGTGGTGACATCAAATGAGTCAAAGTTGATTCGACTCAAAACAAAAATTCCCCCCTCTTGAGTCAGAGTTGAGTCAGAGTCCCTTCAAAATGAGTCAGAGTCGAGTCAGTCTAAAAATCTGAGTCGAGCACAACCCTGAATTATGGTACCACTAAATATTGACTGATTTATTTATAAATAAATATTTAGCGTTAAATATTTAACTGGTACCATTTGCTTGCGACGTCATAACACCCTAGCTCACTAGCGGTCCCTGGCGGGCAACTGCTGCATCAACTCCAGCTGATAGTGCTAGCCCCTGGAGTGCGAACCACCCGGGGATCAAGAAATGAAAGACAAAAATATTCCAAGGCTGACCTTAAAACAAGTCGACTATCATTAGCAGTTTTTTTTAATCAATTTAGTCCGAATGTTTTTGAATGGATGGATTTCCCAGGTCAGGCCCTGCGCTAAGCATTGCTTGTTGCGCAGGCCCTGACCCCACCACCCGATCAAGCAATTCCTGGCGTCCGGCAGAATTTAGAAGCGAAAGTTGTACGTGCCCGACATACATGGACACAGTTGGGTAAAGAGAGACGACGCGGTCAGTTTAGAGGCCCTATTGAAATACACATGGACCTTATTTTTTACAGATGTCAACATCAAACTAATATCTTTTTTGATTAGATCATTGTAGTTGTTTTAACTGCTAAGTGCTACCATACTTAAATTAAATGCCCAGCCATCAACATGGCTATCTCAACTCAAATATAATGTTAAGGTGGGAACATGCAGGTGGGAAACCTTTAAACACGCAGTTTCAATTTCAACATCGCCGGGGACCCGGTAAGTTGGTCTACTCTAAGTGGACCAAATTGGACCAAAACCACCAAAAACCGTTGCCGACGAGCTCATGCTTCGAAACTATGGGACCGATCTGGGTGATTTCTTCACCATTCGATCCGGCGTAGTCCAAAACGGTGCCGTTTTGGATTTTATACAGATTGGTCTACTCTAAGTGAACCAAATTGGACCAAAACCACCAAAAACCGTTGCCGACGAGCCCATGATCCGAAACTATAGGACCGATCTGGGTGATTTCTTCACCATCGTGGTCTGAAATGGTGCGGGTCTTGATTGTATACAGACTAGAGGGCCTGAATTGCGCGATGCGCAATTTGTATAGCCAGCTAATTTATATAGCCAGCCGTATCCCGTATTCCGTATCCCGTATCACGTTGCTGTTCCCGTGTCCCCGTGTTCTATTTCCGTGTCCCGTTATTGTTCTCGTATCTGTTACCGTATTCCCGTATCCCGTTCCGGTATCCCGTTCCGGTATCCCGTTCCGGTATCCCGTTCCGGTATCCCGTTCCGATATCCCGTATCCCGTTCCCATATCCCGTTCCCGTATTCCGTTCCAGTATTCCGTATCCCGTACTCCGTTCCCGTATCCGTATTCCGTTCCTGTATCCCGTGCCAGTATTCCGTTCCCGTATTGGCGGCCCGATGGACAAGATGGTGTTTTCAGCCCGATCTCACCAGCTGTTTCTTCAGCTTTTGTCCCGTTTCCTCTTTTCTTCTCCTTGCTTTTGTGGTAGCTCTCCTATGGTCGTCTTTCCCCGTTCCTTCCCGATGTAGTTTTCAATTAGGTTTTGGGGATAGCCATTTTTCCGAAACAGTTCCGTGATCTTCTGTAAGCCCCTATTTCTATAGCCCCTATTTTAACAGAAATAGGGGTTTACAGAAGATCACGGAACTGTTTCGGAAAAATGGCTATCTTCCAAAACCTAATCGAAAACTACATCGGGAAGGAACGGGGAAAGACGACCATAGGAGAGCTACCACAAAAGCAAGAAGAAAAGAGGAAACGGGACAAAAAGATCATCTACGTAAGGCTGCCGTTCATTAACGACAGCATAGGGTCAACAATCACAAACGTGACGCGAGCCTCCGGACTGCCAGTCAAAGTGGCCTGGACCAACCAGAACACGCTGAAGAAACAGCTGGTGAGATCGGGCTGAAAACACCATTTTGTCCATCGGGCCGCCAACACTGCCACGCGTGCCAAGCCGGGCTGCAGAACAATTAATGTCACACCAAGAATGTTGTGTACGAGCTGGAGTGTAGTGTGGAGGCAAATACGTGGAAGAGACAAGTCGCCCGGTGCGCCTGAGGTACAACGAACATCTGCGAGACGGCATTAACAAGAAAGTAGGGACACCAGTGGGGGAGCATTTCATTGAGAAGCACCAGAATCAGTCACTAACGGTCACAACGCTGACGGGCCGTCAGCGTTGTGGATCGTGCGGAAATGTGAAGACGAGGCGGATCGCGGAATCGATAATATTAAGGCGGCCGCACACTAGGCCATTCGGCGCGCGATATACTGCGACATTCCGCCTCGGAAAATCGCGTCGATACCGCTGAATATCGTCCTTGTTCCGGCGGATTCGGCGCTGTCTGCTCGCGAGATTCCGCCCCGCCGACCTACAGCATGTCGCAACCTGTGCCTACAGCCTGTCACAAGGTAAATTAATGATGGCCATTTTTCGACGAAGATGTAAGTTTAGAACCACGAAACTTTTCCATAATAAATTTCACAGCGGCAAGAGCATGCTGTGCAAAATGTACACCTCTGTCTTGCATAGATTCGCCACTGTAGCCTGATCAATTTTGTTGTCCGCGGCTCCGCGGCGTTCAGTCGCCGAAAAAAGCTCGTTTGAATCAGTTTTTTCCGCCGGTCCGCAGATGGCCGGCCGACGACATTCGTCCGCGATTTTTGACGTTTCGGCTGACGCGAAGGCGGAATGAAGCTAAAGATGCGCGGAAAGTCGTAGCGATATCGCGACCTCCGTGCGCCGAATGGCCTAGTGAGCGGCCGCCTTTACGGGACACACTGCCAGCACTCAACGATAACACCACGTCCTGGCAGCTTCTACCAAAGTAGAAATGTGACGGTTGAGCGCGTACAATATTAGCATGTAAATATTATCAGGAACTGCGCCGTTCCGAGGATAGGCAGAATATCATGAGGCATAGAAGAAGAACGGCATGTACGGAGCAATGGTTACTGTGTGGGGTGTTGCATTCGGTCGATAAAGGGCAGTGCCCGAATATACCGAAACAATTTTGGTTAATTAATTAATTTAGAACAATTTGAGGATAAGGTGATATGTTAATATGTTAATAATGATCATATTATTCCTCTGCACGCTGAACTCCCTGAAAGTATATTGTCTATACTATATTGACTATACGATACTGACTGCCGGATTCGCCACGGCGAGTATCACAACTTTACAGTGACGGCACAGCTGACGGTGCCGGTGGCGGTGACGACACAGCTGACGGTGGCGGTATGAACATCGTATCGAAGCGACGAGGCAATAATGACTACGTTCATACGTAATCGTTTTTGACATATACTGTTCCACCATTGAGGCACATAATTGATTACGCTTGCAACGTGATCACTTTTGTCAGTCTGTCTCACTACCACAATGTTGACGTAATGGTTTCCGACATCCAAAAGGACGTAATCATTTTTGCCTTTGAAATCCTGTCATTCCAAAAAACGTATTTTCAAAATATTTTGCTTGTTTTTACTCTATTTTGAATGTGGTTTAGTTCATCATACGCGCCTTGAAAAGACGAATTAATTGATACCAAAAACTAAAAATCGCTCAAAATCGCCGTGATCGTTTTTGCCTTTGCGCGGCAGCGCTGCCCTGACAGCAAGGATCGTGCTACGTTGCGGGAAGTGGCGCAGGTAATACTGGCTGTTGTTTTAATCCCGTCTTGATTTCTGTCTTACCAACAACCTAGCTTTTGTTTTAGCCTGTGTGGTTCTAAGAATGATTATAAGAAATTATAAATGTATATGTCTGGCTGTAGCACATGATGATTATAAAAACGATACATTAATATCACGTCTGGCTGTAGCACATCGTATATAGTTTAGTCAATGAATTATAATTGACGTATAATTACAAGAATCAATGCTGATGACGCAATATCTCAAATGAGGCATGCCCATTGCACAATGCATACATTTTCACTTCCCGGACAAAAACTTCTTGAACCCTTCCACCCTCGCACTTCTTGAATACTAAAATTTGTATAAGGCTGTCAAACATAGTTCCCATGCTCTTTTGCAGGTTCTGACTCCGTTTGCGGTCGCCACGAACGTTCTTCAGGGCGAGAACGTGGTGACGAGCTCCCACGTCATCCCGGCGATATGAGACTCCAGAACGCCCTGCGTGAAACGCAGCCGACGTCACCATCGGTGGTGAAGCTGCGAAGTGCGCTACAGGAGTCCCTGGCTCGGCGTTTCGGCGACACCCTTGATGACCCGGTTTCCGTGACCGCTACCCTCCTGAATCCTCGCTTCAAGCTTGCGCCGTGGTCCCGGGACGATGCCAGTGACGAAACGGACCAGGTAATGTTTTTTGTTTTTTTTGGCGCACCGACTTTTTATGGTCACTTGGCGCCCAAGGTTATCTTATTGTCTCATTTATCTATACCTGGTTTTTGGGAATAGTTAATTAGTGAATCTTATTTTGCTTGTTAGCGAGCGTTACCGCGGTTTCGCGCAATCTAGACAGATTGCGCGACCGGACATCAATAACATTGCGTGTCTCAAACTTGCGTTTACAGTGACCGACAGTGGTCGTTTCGTTTATCACATTACGCGTTGCACGGTGGTCGAGGCGCTGGTGTTGGAACTGAACGTGACGGATGATCAAATTTCGTTGACAGCAACTGTTTTGTCTTTCACATTGCTATGTATTTCGGAGCACTCGTGCGCTCCAAATGTATGTCTAAGAAATATAGAAATCAGCTCTGAAAAATTTGAATAAGATTGAATCTATGACGTAAGATACTAGTATAATCCGTTGCTAGTTCTTAGCACTGCTTGGCAATGCAATGTTCGCATATTTGGCCTTACTTACCTCGATCTCTTCACTGCAGGCTAAGGCTGTGTGCCTCGCCTGGATCCGCATGCAGCTGGAGCAGCGTCCCTGCGTCCAGCTCCAGCTTGCGGAGAGACCGGCGATCGGCGCCGAGAGCTCGACTGTCCGGCCTGGTGAGGGTAGCGGGCAGCAAAATCCGAGACGTGCGCTGGCGGAGGTCATAGATCTAGACAACAGGGACGAGGACGACGTGCCCCTACCCCCACCGCCGCCATCTCCGACGCCCAGCACTAGCCGGACATCACCCAGCCCCTGCCCGAGCTACAGCTCCTCATCAGCTGGCCCGAGTCCGAGCCCGGGGCCGATGCTGAGCCCGACGCCGCCGCCCTCGAAACCGTCAGCGTGGCAGACAAAGAGAGCCGGTATGCTCCTTCCCAGACTTGGCAATGATTCATATTTGTCATGAGTCGATTCACAGTGATTCACGGACCATAATGAATGATTCAATCATGATTCAATCACTCAACATTACCATAGTGAATGATTCAATCATGATTCAATCACTCAACATTACCATAATGAATGATTCAATCATGATTCAATCACTCAACATTACCATAATGAATGATTCAATCTTGATTCAATCACTCAACATTAAAGGGAAGTGTCGACTCCTTTGTCTAACTCCTTTGATTTTGAATGTGCGACTCTAAGATTTTATGAGCGTGATAGGGAGGTCATGCTCTACTTGTGTGCCAATTTTCATGCACATCAGAATAGTCTGCTGTTTGACCTTACACATATGACCTGCTATAAATTCTTTGATTTTGAATGTGCGACTCTTAAGATTTTACCAGAATGATGACTAGGTCGTGATCTATCTGTGTACCAATTTGGAAGCCAATCCAAATAGTCCGCGAATGTATTTCCGAATGTGAATGTGTCCCAATTGGACACGCGTGTTGTTTATTTTGATTATAAAATGATATTTATAATATTTATTATAATTGCGAATTCCAAGTTCCAAAAGCATTAATGACTTTACGTTTCACTTTTTTAAGCGAATAGAACATGTATTTTGATTTCGCATTAGGTATTATTTTTTTATAAAACATGATGTGGAATAAAGCGGCGCCGATGCGACAGGAATATTTGGGACATGCGGAGGTCATGCAAATGTTTGTTTATGATTTCGTTTTTGATATGGTATAGCCTAGAAATTAGGAAAAGGTGGGTACCTTTTGATAATTTTTCGTGCGAAAAAGGTGTGCGTGTACTGTGTGGTTTATGAACCAAAGTATGAGTTAGTTACCTTTTCTAAGTATTTAGGTACCTACCCCTAACCCTACCAGTTCCAAGGTATTCACCTAGTTAGGGCTGATTGAACAGTGGCTTTGTGCCCACTGGAGTTGGACACAAAGCCTCGCTTTCTTTACGCATAGATGAATTACCAGGGCAATAGAACACTGGGTACTCCAAAGTTTTTTTTATAGTATATACTAAAAATATACTATAAAACTAGAAAACATACCAACAAATGAAGGTCACTACCAGATTTGGAATAATAAACCAAATATGGATGCACGACATTCGCGGCAAGTATGGCGTTCGTGTTTCAATCAAGAATAATACATATTTGTACAGCCTTTGCATTCACTCCCGTGCAGTGGCATTCTTCGTCACCGACGGCAGTGTATTTATTGGTCCGCGTCTCGCTTTATGTTCCAGTTTCTGGTTAGTTAGTGGATAATTTAATTATTTAATTTTTGTCAGCTCTGTGAGCAGTCATTGTCGTGTTAACAGCCTTGGAATGTGTCATTTTCTGGACTTTTTGGGTCCAAAGAATTTTGCTCTCTTCATATTTCATATCACGCCGCTCAATATTGTTTTCCCCCGCAAGTTTGTAAGACTTCGCTCGGCCTTCGGCCTCGCTCGTAATATACATCCCTGACACCTAACTGGCTGCATTTGGCGACACTGTGTTGAGATAATTTTGTATGTACTCATTGGTTATTTGCAGAACTTTGTACATACAAGTTATTGGTTCATGTCATATTCTTCTGCATCCGGCTGTTGCGCTGAAGCACCGGAGCCTGGACAGCTTGGCGGCGACTGCTGTGTGTTGAATAGTGCAAGTTCGATCGGGTCTGCTGCCGTTGTACTGTGACTGGCGCATGTGAGGCCTTCTGCATTTATATTGTTGATAAGCGTGGCGTTGGTTCAGTCCCTGGGGTGCTTGACAAGAGATTAACTTGGTATGTATC
>JAXIVJ010009380.1:0-51232 GCA_036785665.1 Chirona hameri | reverse complement strand
TAACAAAAATATTCCAAGTTAGTATAGCTGATTCCAAATTTGTGTCGCTGGTTCCAAAGTTGATGTGGCAGTTTGCTACCTCCAGCTCCTAAACGTTGGTATGGCCCATGCCATACCTGCCATACTGCATTTTCCAGCCTTGTAACGTGCCTTTTCATGCGTTTTTTTTTTGGCGGGGGGCCTTTAACGTTTGGGAAGGGGCCCTTTCAATGCTCGGGGAAGGGGCCCTTTCGAGGCGTCGCCCCCTCCCTGGACGAAATCCTGGCTACGTGCCTGTGATATACCGACATTAAGCATAGCGCTGTAAGGCAGTGGTCGTCAGCATCAAGGGGATGGTTATCCCCTTTTGATGAATTGAATGACTCATTATCTTCCTCCTTCTCGCCTCCCTCATTGCGCAGGCCTACGCAGGCCTCCCCCCATTGCGTACACACATCAATGTATAGTTCTACCCGTAGATGGCAACGCCTGAAGTTGTGCTGTACCGCATGGCTTGACGCCAATTCAGGCTATGCGGTACAGCATAACTTCAGGCGTTTTCTGCCAGTCCCATCTAGGGGCAGGACTATAATTTGACATGCGCTGTTGCCTTGACCTGAGGCAGTGGCTCTTGCCGTCAATAGCATAAAGTTACAACTTTTGGCGACCAAACTTGTTACACCATAGGCAGTACACGGACTGAAATGTGAACTACCCATATGCATTCTACTACATTCCGCAAAGAAGGTGCTACACAAAGTCCGTCCAACATGTTAACAACTCTACGCCGCAAAGGTGGCTAAGCATGAATTCGCATTATTGGTTTCGATGCCCTTTGCGATGATACGATGACAGTGGTCTGCGTCAGAGAAACAGAAGCTGAATGTGCATTGCCCGCTATCATGAAACAAATCGGCTAATAATTTCTCACTTATCTGCTCAATCGCCTTACCCCGCGTACAGACTCCAGTTCCCTAGTGGGGTAATTACCCCCTATTTGAGGAATCACCGCTGTATGGGTAATGACACAGACTCGGAGCGGTTCCAGTGGGTAATGTCACAGACTCCGGAGAGGTTTCAGGGGGTAATATCACATATTCGGAGCGGTTCCAGTGGGGTAATATCACAGACTCGGAGCGGTTCCAGTGGGCAATATCACAGATTCGGAACGGTTCCAGTGGGTAATATCACAGACTCGGAGCGGTTCCAGTGGGTAATGTCACAGACTCGGAGGCGGTTCCAGTGGGTAATATCACAGACTCGGAGCGGTTCAGGAAGTAATGTCACGACTCGGGCGGTTTTCAGGGGGTAATGTCACATATTCGGAGCGGTTCCAGTGGTAATGTAACAGACTCGGAGCGGTTCCGGAGAGTAAAGTTACAGACTCGGAGCGGTTCCAGGAGTAATGTCACAGACTCGGAGCGGTTTCAGGGGGTGATTGTGTTTGTTTTAACCCTCGCCCCTATGTGAGCTCTTTTTACCTTCGCCCTACGGGGGGAGGGGGGTCCTAAAAAGACCCCCTGTTAACTTCCCAACCAAGCAAGATAGAGCAACGCGGTAAGAACCAACATGTTGCCTGTCATGTTTGGAATCTAACAATAAGCAATTTTTAGGTTTCCGGTCAACGAGTAACCTTCCAGGTTAAGTGAATGACCTCGATCGATCACGTCCACAACAGCGATTTTGCTCTGTCAGAAAACCTCAAAATTAAAAATAGATAAATGTAAACAAAAGGCATGTTCCTAGACCAATTTTGTCTCAGAAATACAGAAAAGGTAATTATGTATTCGTATCTGGTCAACAAAAGTTCAAAAAAGTTATTAAAAAATGACGTCATGAGTTTCTTACACTTAGGGAACCATCACTCAGTCAAAAATAGAGATATTGCTTTGAAATTCGGTTCAAGTATTATTCATACTCAGTTCTCTCACATGTGTTCCGGTTTTTTAACATCTTGAAAAATGTTTGCTTTTGTGGCGATTTTTCCCAAAAATCAGTTTTTGTTCATTTTAAGGATCAAAAACAAAAATTTTGCAAATCCGAGATTGTTACTTTAAAGAAAATGACATTTTGTATCTTTGCTTAATGTGTTTGCAATTTTCTACAAAACTTCTGCTTTTCTAAGATTTTTCAAGCATTTATCGTTTTTCCACCAACATGACGTCATCAAAACATCATTATCTCCCAAATTTCTCAACCAATTTCAGTTTACCATTTTACAGCCTACGCATAATTGTTGTACACTCAACTACTAGAAATTTCAGTAAGATGCGCCGCATGTGTAAACAATAATCAAGAAAAACCTCTGGGGGGGGAGGGAGGGGTCGTTTTAGGACCCCGTAGGGCCAGGGTTGATGTTTAAGGGTAAAGGGGAGATTTTCTTGCACGAGTGATGCGCAAAGGTTGGTTAGGTGATGAATAATTTCTCAACAACACTTTGATCCTAACACTCGCATGGCGGGGGGAGTGATTTCCGCCGCCCCTCCGGTTTTTCATTAATAGCGGGAAACGGCACCACCAAATTTGGCATAGCTGTTTAGGCATCAATTACCCCACATGGTGTGACATTTCTGACCTCGGGTCATCTCAGGTCAGTGTGACCAGGCCTTGGTCACGTGACCCTACCTCCAAAAAGTTTTCCGTCGTACCACAGCCACAGTTACTGGCCGATTTGTTTCAACTTTACATGATTTCATGTCATAGGTACCTGCAATGTGTTATCTCGGACTTTTTTTATATCGGTGACCTAAGGTTGGTTCAATTTTGCAACCTCCCCATTATAAGTGAATAAGGAAATATTCAAATACTTCATATTCCGAAGATACGCATGCTATCAGTCCAATTCCTTCAGGATCATGTTATCAGCGCCATTATTGATGATCCAGATGCAAGTTTGTTCAGTGATCCCTACAGTCAGCCGAGGTCATCCGAGGTTATCAACACTTTTTTCTGTCAATAAGTAACGACGGAATGGAGATAGAGCAGATAAACCGGCACCGATGTTTTTGTTTCATCGATACACGTTTCTCAATATGCAGCTTGGGTCAGCACTTAACCTTGACATGAGGTCAAATTTGAAGTTGACATATCATAGTCAACAGGAATATGTGTCGAAGCACCTTGATGAGACCAGCACGATAAGGTCAAAATTATTGCCTCATCTTTATGAGGTGAAAAGCTATTTGCGACAAACTGTTTTGAAAATAAATAGCCTTTTTGACATTTTATGACCTCTGGAGCCTAAACTATTGACCTGAGCTCAAATTTGAAAACACAAAACGAGACAGCTTTGTTCAAGATATTTCGATTTTTGTTTCTCGTTTGTTTTTAGCTATCATAGTTCCCGAGATATTTGATGGTGTTCGAAGCGTAGTCCTAAAACTGGAAAATCTGACCTTTGGTGACCTCTGGTTACCTCACTATTGAACTGACCTAAGCAGAGACCGGTATACTTTCGATATAATTTGTCTCTAACTATGTAACTCCGTTTTATGCTTGTCGCCACGTTACGTGGTTTTCGAGATCCTAGGGTTACGTTACGTGGTTTTCGTGACCTTAGGGTTTCGTTACGTGGTTTTCGAGATATTAGGAAATCACCCCCCCCGTCAGTTTGTCGTTGGTACGAACCCCCGGCAGTGCACGTGTTAAGATATACTTTGTTTCTTTTAAATAAAAAAAACATTTACTATAGCCGTTTTCACGAAGGATTATAGTGCGACACTTTTAACAACTTTTTATAATGTTTTTCAAAGTTTCGACGATCCATTGGTGGTAATTAGCAAGATAAGTATGGATAGGTCAGTTGTGATCTCCACCGACTGAAACCTGTCAAAACTTCAGAACGATTCAAGAACTATCTGTGGCGTGTGACGCAATTGGACGCAATGGAATCGCCCAATCCGGCCCAATCCGGCGGCCGGGTTTGTGCGGCTTGGCTTTGTTCATGTGCGTGCGGCACGCGGGTCGGAAACGGCGGCGAATCGATGCTGGCACATCACTGCGCATGCGCAGACAGACCTGTGATCTATGACGCTGCCAGATTTAGTAACTAGTATGACGGTATGCCAAACTGAACAAATGGACTCTAGACGCATATGTTCTTTGAAAAACGGGATTTTTTACCATAACATTGTTATGAGCTCAATACATGTTTCCATAACTGTTGACTAGTTATATCCCTAAATCAGAAAATTATTTCTTGGAATGTATAGTATACTAAGACTTGTATACCCAAATTTGTACTAAGACTTGTACCCCCGCCGCCCTCCCCTTGGCTACGTGCCTGCTGTACATGTACATTTATGCACTTTGAATCGCATTGTAGCGAATCTGATCAATGACCAGTTTTGTCTCAGAAATACAGAAAAGTAATTATTTGTTCGTATCTTGTCAAAAAAGTTAATAAAACGTTATTTAAACAAAATGACGTTATGAGTTTGTTACACTTAGAGAGCCATCAGTCAGTCAAAAAAAGAGATATTGCTTTGCAAATTGGTTTGGGTATTGTCCATACTCAGTTCTCTCACATATATTCCGGTTTTTCTAACAATCTTTGAAAATTTTGATTTTGTGGTGATTAAATAAAACAATCAGTGTTGTTAATTTTAGGGATCAAAGTCCCAAAATTGTGAAAATCCGAGAATCCCATTTTAAAGAAAATGCTTTTTTTGTATCTTTGGTAAATTGCGTTTGCAATTTGCTTTCAAACTCTGTTTTCTACGATTTTTCAAATATTTGTCGTTTTTCCACCAACATGATGTCATAACAAAATTATGCTTTCCTAAAATTCTTAACCAATGCCAATTAAGTTTTTACAACATTGGTATGATTGTTGTAAACTCAGCTACGTAAAAGTTCCGCAAGATGCGCCGCACGTGTCAAAAGTTATTCAATAAAAACCTCAGAGGTGGGTGGGGGGGGGGGGGGGGGCTGTCAGCCCCCCGTAGGGCGAGGGTTAAACTCCATATCATCAGTAATCCTCATATCAGTTCAGTAAAATCTATGCCCGTTCTAGTCTCGAACTGCAGCCACCGCGGTGCCTACGTGGCCGAGCCATGCAACATGGACGGAATATGTCGTCCATGTCAGCCCGGCAGCCAAAAACTCTGCTGCCTGCCCCGACCAAACAGTCTCGGTGCGTATGTTTCTATCTGCATGTGGCATGTGTATGCAATACACATGGCATGTGTATGTTTGTGTGTAGTTTTTGTGTGCGTATATTTTGTGTGCATGCACTATTATATCAAGGTAATGTACGTTTAATTTAAGAAGCTCGTTTGCAAAAGCCACTATCAAAGAAAATGATAACCATGTCAATTTATTTTATCTTCATTTTAAATCCCGTTAAATTCCAGGTACAACTCACAACGTTAGCAACGCAAACAAAAGCCGATTACATTTTCGATGTTCATGATCATCTTTGTTGCTTTTTCAGAGGATTGTCGACGCCAGTGTCGTCAGCAGAAAGGGAAAAGTGCTACCTGTTCGGATGCCCTCAGGGCAGTGGCTGGTGCTGTCGCTCCCCATCCTGTTATGGCCCCCTGTGCCCCTGTAAAGGCGATACCTGCGGACTTACGAAGGAGATTGTAAAAACTCTTTCACACCCCAGTCAAAACTCTGGTTGAAGTTACAACGGAAAGGAGACTGGCAAAAGAGATGACATTGTTGTAACCCTATTACTGTCGGTCTAAAAAAGATACCAAACGGTCGGGGGCCTATTCGCGCCCCCTCGTATCTCGGAAACCGCTGGATCGGACTCTCGGAAAGCGGCATTTGATTCCTTGCAGCTTCAACTACATTTATGCATTCGCAAATATGCAAACAAATTCCATGGGCGGATACAGATGGCAAAGGAGGGGGTGGAAAACATGTTTTTTAGATTCTTTGCCCTGGGACATTGTTTGAACGCTATTTTTTCATGTTGATGTATTTCGCCATCTAATTATATGCTCTAGCAAATAGCCCTTTGAACCATTGGGGAAATTAACGTCATGGTGTCCCAAGCAATTCAAAGGGGTATCTAAAGGTGTCACTATATTTTTTTGCGATTTAATTTCTGCTTTGGCTCCTTATAATTTCATATGGGTATACATGAACAAGTAAATAATGTTTTTTGTTGTTGTTGTTGTGCAGTAGCATGCTGAGGAGGGAAAGGGGATGGGAATTGAGCCTGCCTTCTGTTTTTGTTATCTTTATCTTAACTTAATATAATCCTTATAATCCCATAAACATATAATCCTTTTAAAAGTTTGGGGAAAGTAACCCAATGGTGTCCCCAGGCAATTCAAAAGGGGTTATTTAAATATGTCAGTATAATACTTCTTACTGATTTTATTTCTTTTGGCTGCTTATAATTCCATGCGTATATGCATCAACAAATATATAATGACAGTGTGTTTGTTTGTTTGTGCATGGGCGTGCTCAGGAGGAGAATGGAAGGTAAATTAAGTCTTTTCTTTGTTATCTTTATCTTTGCTTATTATAATTTTTTTGGCTATGTAGTGTGACGCCATGGGGTCACAAATCCAGCCTAATTTCATCCCTGGTACCACCTGTATCATTTTCACAAATCCAGCCTAATTTCATCCCTGGTACCACCTGTATCATTGTCACAAATCCAGCCTAATTTCATCCCTGGTACCACCTGTATCATTGTGCATTGTACTTGTCTTACACCCCTGGGACCGCTTATGCCACAACATACAATTGTGATCCATGCAGATGATATTGCACGAGATAACCCACTGTAAAGTAACGTTTTGAGTTACCAAACACGATATGTTCACAATATATAACACGAACTGCTCTGTTCACGGATCATCAGTCGCTCCGATGTATCCACGCGCACAACCAGGGCTACCAGTGACGGGCAGCTAGAGGTACCGCGCGCACGCACTGAGTTCGCCAGGCGCTCGTTTTCCATCCGAGCCATCCGAGCGTGGAATGATTTGCCGCTGAACGTGAGGGCTTCACCCACTTTTTATATTTTTTAAAACTGTCTCAATGATGTTCTTTTAACTTGCATTGTGTGCATCTTGAGGGTTGATCTGCATCATTTAATGCGTGGGCGATATGTTTTTACATCTATGTTATTTGACGTGGAAAACTGAAAACCCATTTTATGGATGTGTTCCGAAATATATGATATGATGTGCGTACTGAGTCAAAAACATAGTCCCCAAACTCCGTCCCTAGAGTCGCCTGTGGGCAGCCCACAAATACATAAATACAAAAGTCTCACAAGGTGTGAAAACAGATAGCGAAGAAGGTGTTCTAAATTTGGCATTCTTATCTGTCAGATTCCCATGTAATGCATGTCAGATTCCCATGTAATGCATGTCAGATTCCCATGTAATGCCTGTCACATTCCCATGTAATGCATGTCAGATTCCCATGTAATGCATGTCAGATTCCCATGTAATGCATGTCAGATTCCCATGTAATGCATGTCAGATTCCCATGTAATGCATGTCAGATTCCCATGTAATGCATGTCAGATTCCCATGTAATGCATGTCAGATTCCCATGTAATGCATGTCAGATTCCCATGTAATGCATGTCAGATTCCCATGTAATGCATGTCAGATTCCCATGTAATGCCTGTCAGATTCCCATGTAATGCATGTCAGATTCCCATGTAATGCCTGTCAGATTCCCATGTAATGCCTGTCAGATTCCCATGTAATGCATGTCAGATTCCCATGTAATGCCTGTCAGATTCCCATGTAATGCATGTCAGATTCCCATGTAATGCATGTCAGATTCCCATGTAATGCCTGTCAGATTCCCATGTAATGCATGTCATATTCCCATGTAATGCCTGTCAGATTCCCATGTAATGCATTTCAGATTCCCATGTAATGCCTGTCAGATTCCCATGTAATGCATGTCAGATTCCCATGTAATGCCTGTCAGATTCCCATGTAGTGTCTGTCAGATTCCCATGTAATGCATGTCAGATTCCCATGTAATGCCTGTCAGATTCCCATGTAATGCCTGTCAGATTCCCATGTAATGCCTGTCAGATTCCCATGTAATGCCAGTGACCCAAAAACCTTCCAAAATTCGTCTCTGGAGGTGCCCATGCGCAATGCAAATTTGGGGAAATGTTCAACATGTCTACAAAGAACAGCACGAAAAGGCGTGAAATTTGTAAGCTCCTATCTACAACGGTTAGAGAATGGAAATTGATTCCATTTGAAAGCCGATACAACCTGAAAACCAAAACATGCCCCCCCCAAAAAAAAACACGCCTGAAGCCGCCCTGTGTGAGCTGATTTTTTTTTAGCATGGTCACAAAATGTGCCCAATGAATATTTAGGAAAATTCAAGATTGATGGTTATATCTGTCTTCGTTTGCGAGAATGAACGAACACAAAACTAAGATGGGGTCGTTTTAGCCTCTTCCCGACACTGATAGGGTTAAAGTGATCTGTGATCGCATTGATTGCAATATAATATAAGTCATGTCCGTTTGTCTTGAAATAGAAATCGTTGTTGAATGAAAATATTTCCACCTTATGTTTACCATGGAATCAAATGGCTTAATATACATGTGATATACATGATATACATATGATAACAGGCATGAGAAGACGTTTGGAGAATACTTAGTATGAAGCACCTATCATGAAGCCCCGAGAAACACTCATTCTAAGATACAGCGTTGCTGGGTGGCTCTGCACCATTCGTTCGTTTTGTTTGAGCTCGTCATGCGAAATGGGACTTGCTTGTGTTGTATAAATCGCACCGGTAGCACAACAATCTTCGTCGGAGAGACTTTAGGTTGGACTTCAATTCAGCACTGTCGTTAGCATGCATATAGCACAGTCGTTGGTATATTGTATGCATTGCACAAAACCCTCTCATTCGATGTGAAAAGGCTCCTAGTCACGAAAGCCAGGCCACAACTGCGACGCAGCCGAAATGTCACCGAACACGTCACGATGGTGGGGCCCTGTGATTGGCTCTGGGTGTCGGCGTAACCTTTACGATCGGTATATATTCCGACGTAGAGAATGCTGTGCTTTGTCGTTCGCGAGGCATCGTCACAAAGAGGAAGCAAGCAGGTAGCAGCCATGAAGTTCCTGTATGTTTTACTGATTGTGGCAACCTTCATGGGGATTACACTACTAGGTAAGTAAATAAACTGGAAAAGGATGACCATTTTTGAAGTAAACATGCCAATGCCATGCCGACTGCCGAGGCCTTGAGGCTTTTGAGGTATAGCTTTCGAATCTATATGCTGCTGGAGACCATAAGTTGCGTGATAGGATGATAGGGGCCAGGGTTCAGGCAAAATGCTCTGCTTGGTGAAGGATTCTGATGACGGAAATCCGACTAATGCAAATTGCTTAGAGGAAAAGCATATTCGTTTCTCACAAATCTAGAATTCAGTCACTTCACTTTTACCTATTCATGGTATTCATAACACCTTATGCGGTATTATGGAGTGCTAGAATATACCTACAATATATCGAGTAATATTTGCGTAATAGCCGTTTTCATGAGGGGTCATTGCGCTGAAAAGAAAAGAAAAGTTTCTGAGAAGTTTTGGTATAGAAGTCTTAGTATAATATACATTCCAAGAAATATATGACTGATTTAGGCGATATTATCACTATTCAGTAGTTATGGAAACATGTATTGAGCTAATGACAAGTTTATGATACAAAATTGGCCGTTTTTAAAGAACATGCGTCTAGAGTCCATTCGTTCAGTTTAGCATACCGCCATACTAGTTACTAAATCTGGCTGCGTCATAGATCACAGGTCTGTATGCACACTGATGTGCCAGCATCGATTCGCCGCCGCTTCCGTCCCGCGTGCCGCACGCACATGTACAAAGCCAAGCCGCACAGGCCGGCTGCCGGATTGGGCCGCATTGGGCGAGTCCATTGCGGCCCATAGCATCACACGCCACACAATTTTCAGACCCGTTCTGAAGTTTTGACAAGTTTCAGCCGGTGGAGATCACAACTGACCTATCAATGCTTGTTAATTATCACCAAACCGCAATGTTTTCAAGATGTTATATTCTTGCCAACATATTACACAATTCCGAGGTACTTTTTAAGCCAAAAATCGCATGTAAACGTTGTGTAGTTAACCCGCCATTGACTGGAGGGGGGGGGGGGGGGGGGGGGTAACGCCCCTGATTAATTTTCGCAATAGCTCAAAAAACAATAGTGGTATCAACGTGAAACTTCGGATACCTTCTTTTAAATCACGTTTACGTCTCCTGTGAAAAATAAAGCAATTTCGTTGACAAATTTCGAGTTATATCGAATTTAGTGCCGTCAATACACACCAGTTTAACACCAAAATCAGATAAAATGTAACAGACCGTACAAATGTCATATGTTGAGAAAAATGCAATCCAAAAACGTCAAAAGATAGCAAATGGCTAGGGCTACAACATGGCTATCTCTGAATTTGAAAACTTTTGGTTTTGACTCCCACAAATTCAAACGAGTTTTTTTTTTGGGGGGGGGATGCACATACAATCAAATTTCAAAGATATTCAGAAAGGCGGAATACATGTAAGATAACCACATATGGGAAAATAGTAACTACCATGCCAAATTTCAGAATGATATCACCATTTTTGACTGATTTATGGCATCGAAAGTATGGGTAACTCTTGACGTCATATTTAAAAATTGTGTTTTTGGCCTTTATTGACAAGATACAGATAAATGGCACCACTGTATTTCTGATACAAAACTAGTCTATAAACATGCCTTGTTTGTTTATATTTATCAATTAAAAATGTTAACCTTCAGTGACCTGAGCTTGACCTGAACTTGACATTAACTTCACGTAAATCAAGTCAGCTGGTAAAATGACTATCACTATCGAATTCTACGTGGAAAAAACTCATAAAACATATGTTGCATGACTTTTGTACATATTTTGAGCATAGTGACCGTTTGTGACCTGACCTTGACCTTGACCTTGGCCAACAATCTCACTTTAGCTCATGTGGGATGTGTATCATACTTTTGGCAGCACTTTGGGTGATCATAGTTGTAATGGAAGGCTTTGGATGGGAAATATGTCGCATCAACTCAAATACGTCGATTTTGATGTTTGACCTGACTGTGAACTGACATTTGACCTCACTTTGAATTTTTATTTATTTTCCTTTATATTTGCCTCATTGAGAGCTTTCGATTGCCGTCTTGCGCTTCTTGCTGCGGTCAATAAGGAATGGATCGTCGAACTAGGACTTCTATACAAAAGCTTCTTAGACACCTTTCTTTTCTTTTCAGCGCAATAATCCTTCGTGAAAACCGCTATTGTAGAACAATGTAATTAAATGTCTTAAAACTAGTAACTGTTTGAAATGCCTGTGTGGATTGTCACAACATTGCCCTTCACTCTGCCCCGTGAGTTGTGACCTTGACCTGTGACCTGTCACCTTGACCCATGACCGTGGTGTGTTAACCGTGACCGGCAGACGGTGCGTCCGCCTGGCGGTCATGCGGCAAAGGCTGGGGACGCTGCTACGGTTTAGCCAGATACTGCTGTCGGACTTCCATCAGAGGACGGTGTCGCTGCAGTTGGTCTAGGTGTTACGGCAACTTCAATTGTCACACCTGGCCCTACAAAGGCTGATTTAATTGCCAAGAAACCCGCTGCTGCTTGATGGGAGAAGAGTCAAGAGGACACGTGATGTTAATTTTACTGGATGTCATTCTAGATTTCATCATTTAATACGCTGATTAGCTGTTGTTTATTTCGTCAGATTTGTTTATAATAACTTGTGGACTGTATTGTATTGGGTTGCTAAGTATATTGCATACGAAAATACAATTATCAAAAATATATGCACGAATATCCTCCGCTGAAAATCGAGTCTATCGAAGGCGAACGATACCGTAGTCTAGATATCCAACTTTGGCACGATAGGGTGAAATGGACTTCATTATGTTTACCTACCTGCCAAATGAGGCTTGTGCATCAAGTTTGAGGATGCTCATAGGGGGTCTGTCTCTCGCCCACTTAACCCTATTCCCTGCGGGGGAGATTCTGCCCCCCCCCCCTTGGTTTTTCGCTTGCTGCTCCTAAACGGCTGGGCTGGGTCGTTTGGGCCTTGCCATTTTATGACGTTTCCCAACATTGATTTACACGTGTTCATTTGTTTTTTAATCGGCCCAGCAGAGGCTGTGCCAGGCTCCTATTTTTGGGAGGGTGTTACGAATGTGGTTGTGTGACGCATACTTCCTTCGTAGTTTGCGATGCAATAAATGCGTCAGAAATTTTTAACTGCAATATACATAATACATACTGAGATTGTAGTCATTGTACATATGCTTGGCAGAGGCGCACTCAGGTACAACACAATGAGAGGTGATACCAGGGGCGCAACCACGTCCAAAAAAGTGCATTACGGACAAATTGGCGTTGGGGGCGTCATCGCTCAAGGGGGGGGGGGGGGGGCTCAATGGGAGGGGGGGGGGACGCCATCGCCAAAAAAACTCGTAATATCACAAATGTGTCATTTTGTTCAGATGTAGTAGTGTATGTATTTATGTACCTGTAATTTACTGTAGTACTGAAAAATAATGCCTCCATCCATCCTCATAATCAATATATGAGACCACTGGCGGATCCAGCCTTTCTCCTTGTGTGTGTGTGTGTGTGTGTGTGTGTGTGTGTGTGTGTGTGTGTGTGTGTGTGTGTGTGTGTGTGTGTGTGTGTGTGTGCGTGTGCGTGTGCGTGTGCGTGTGCGTGTGCGTGTGCGTGTGCGTGTGCGTGTGCGTGCGCGTGCGCGTGCGCGTGTGCGTCGGTGTCGGTGCGTGTGTGCGTGTGTGCGTGTGTGCGTGTGTGCGTGTGTGCGTGGTGTGCGTGTGTGCGTGTGTGCGTGTGTGCATGTGTGCGTGTGTGTGTGCGTGTGTGTGTGTGTGTGGGGGGGGGGGGGGGGGCTCCTTTTGTGGCAAAAAAGTAACCCCCAATTTTTTCCCTCCGCGGATTTGGGCTGGTCGCCTTATTTTGTTATTCGAGCTTAATAAATTCACCTGGGGGGGGGGGGGGGGGGGGAAACAAACGCGATATTCCGTAGCATATACACATATAAGTAATAATAACGTTTATCTCATACCAACTCGGAGGGGCGTCGCCGATAATTTTTTTAGTGGAGGTCGGTTGAAATGGAAAAAATAGCCCCCATTTTTGTCTGCGTGTATTTAAGCCTTTGCTGCATTTTTAATGTAGATTCTCTTATTATAACGTACTTGTTATTTAGCGCCGCCAAGCAGCGCGATTTTTTTACGGGTTTGCCTAATAAAACCCAGAAATATAGGCGGTGGGTCTTGTAGAGAATACGAAGGTAAAAATGTTATTCATTACATTCAGCGTTACGACGAACCGAAGACGATGGCGATGGCTTCGTTATGACGATGTCCACCGATGTGACGCCGCGAAGCGGCGTGACAATTTTTATTTAAGTCGTGGAAAACGAAATTTTCATATTGGAACCAGACCGTGATTGGAGCCAAGCGTCAGGTAACCCATTTTCCTGGTTGCACTTCTCGGTATGACAAATATTGAAATGAAGGTAGTTTTTCATATACCTACATTGCCTCGGATAGTAAATCACGATGGCCGGTGGCAGTCAGCTCTCAATAGTACATATGATTACAGAGCGGGCGCGAAGAGCCCGTGAGGTTTCTCGTCAACTTACTAGACAAATTTACATTTGACCCGGCCCGACCTGGCCCGACCCGGCCATACATACGCTTTTCGGAAGCTAATAACTTTGAAACCACTGCTCCGATTGAGATTGGATTTTCACCATTGGATAGGTCCATCAAATCAACTTTGTTTTGGGTATAGTACGTTCTGATAGAGGTGGTACCACAGCGCGTGACAGTTGGCACACGCGAACGTCGAAATGAACAAAAAAACTTTCAAAAATGATTCTTGATAAAACAAATTGCTGTTTAATCTAAGCATTAAGTTATACGCTGAAGCATGCAGCGCTCAGGATGTACTTCAATTTGGCGGATTTGAGAAAGGGGATCATGAACAATTTAATACAACTTAACTTTTATGTTTGCATGTATTGAGGCCTGGCAATTTTTCTGGAGGACTAAAATGACTGTTACTACCACGTGTGCTCCCTTACCGATTCATATTTTAAACCTGTTTTAGCTTTACCAGTGCACGCTTGCTCGGTCATCGCCAAAAAAGGCGTTTTACTGGTAATAATAACTGTATGCATATGTACCGAACTGTAACAAACAACTGGTAACAGTGCAAATGGTTTGAAAGCAGCAAGAAGCAGAACGACTTTTCCGCGCATAAATTGTCCCTGTGGATCTGGAGGAGCCTGGTAGGAGTTGGTTTGGGGAGATGGTCCTGGCCTGGTCCCCACTATTAACTCTTCGGTCCAGCAAGTTGGGTACCGCTGGAGCAGCTTCCGGGTGCCGATGTCCGCGTTCTTGCGACCGCATTGCCTTTTTCGGAACTCGGCAGACTATCTAGCTAAACATGTAGCCCGCTTGAAAGTTAATATTTTATGAAGGGATTAGTCCCTGCATGGAAAGCAATTACCGCCAAGGAGAGAGAGCCTCTGACAGACACCTAATGGAATTCATTTTACCATTTTGCAAATTTATTTAAGTAATTGCGAAACTTGTGTCATGCCGCAAAGCGGCGCGAAATTTTCCGTTTTTTGACTGTGGATGGCTGGATTTTGACTGCTGCAAAGACAATTTGTTACGATTTTACGATAAATTGAAAAAAAGCGCGAGGGGGGGGGGGGGGGGGGACAATACTTGTAGTGAATGCCCCCCAGACTCCTGTGTGTGTGTGGGGCCCCTGATGCCCCTGGATCCGCAGTGTATGAGACCATGGGGGCGGCATTTGCTTATTGCCCGGTAGGGCGCCTGTTCTGCTCCATGGGGCGGCATTTGCTTCTAGTGGCGCCTATCCTGTTCATAAGTCGCCATTTACTCCCAGAAGTGCTAATTGTCCGATTCCCAGCAGTGCCTGTTCAGTAGCGTGAGCAGAATTTCACAAAGGATCAGGTCATTACATTGAGGCCTGAGGGGCGCCATCAATATTGGCGAAAATGCTGCAGGGGTTCTCCGTATATTTTATGTGCATACACTATAATATCAAGGTAAAGTACGTTTAATTTAAGAAGCTCGTTTGCAAAAGCCACTATCAAAGAAAATGATAACCATGTCAATTTATTTTATCTTCATTTTAAATCCCGTTAAATTCCAGGTACAACTCACAACGTTAGCAACGCAAACAAAAGCCGATTACATTTTCGCTGTTCATGATCGTCTTTGCTTTTTCAGAGGATTGTCGACGCCCGTGCCGTCAGCAGAAAGGGAAGAGGTGCTACCTGTTCGGATGCCCTCAGGGCAGTGGCTGGTGTTGTCGCCTCCCATCCTGTAATGGCCCCCTGTGCCCCTGTAAAGGCGATACCTGCGGACTTACGAAGGAGATTGTAAAAACTCTTTCACACCCCAGTCAAAACTCTGGTTGAAGTTACAACGAAAAGGAGACTGGCATAAGAGATGACGTTGTTTTAACCCTATTACTGTCGGTCTAAAGAAGATACCAAACGGTCGGGGGCCTATTCGCGTCCCCTCGTATCTTGGAAACCGCTGGATCAGACTCTCGGAAAGCGGCATTTGATTCCTTGTAGCTTGAACTACATTTATGGATTCGCAAATATGCAAACAAATTCCGTGGGCGGATACAGATAGCCCCTGATTAATTTTCGCAATAGCTCAAAAAACAATAGTGGTATCAACGTGAAACTTCGGATACCTTCTTTTAAATCACGTTTACGTCTCCTGTGAAAAATAAAGCAATTTCGTTGACAAATTTCGAGTTATATCGAATTTAGTGCCGTCAATACACACCAGTTTAACACCAAAATCAGATAAAATGTAACAGACCGTACAAATGTCATATGTTGAGAAAAATGCAATCCAAAAACGTCAAAAGATAGCAAATGGCTAGGGCTACAACATGGCTATCTCTGAATTTGAAAACTTTTGGTTTTGACTCCCACAAATTCAAACGAGTTTTTTTTTTTGGGGGGGGGGGGGGGATGCACATACAATCAAATTTCAAAGATATTCAGAAAGGCGGAATACATGTAAGATAACCACATATGGGAAAATAGTAACTACCATGCCAAATTTCAGAATGATATCACCATTTTTGACTGATTTATGGCATCGAAAGTATGGGTAACTCTTGACGTCATATTTAAAAATTGTGTTTTTGGCCTTTATTGACAAGATACAGATAAATGGCACCACTGTATTTCTGATACAAAACTAGTCTATAAACATGCCTTGTTTGTTTATATTTATCAATTAAAAATGTTAACCTTCAGTGACCTGAGCTTGACCTGAACTTGACATTAACTTCACGTAAATCAAGTCAGCTGGTAAAATGACTATCACTATCGAATTCTACGTGGAAAAAACTCATAAAACATATGTTGCATGACTTTTGTACATATTTTGAGCATAGTGACCGTTTGTGACCTGACCTTGACCTTGACCTTGGCCAACAATATCACTTTAGCTCATGTGGGATGTGTATCATACTTTTGGCAGCACTTTGGGTGATCATAGTTGTAATGGAAGGCTTTGGATGGAAAATATGTCGCATCAACTCAAATACGTCGATTTTGATGTTTGACCTGACTGTGAACTGACATTTGACCTCACTTTGAATTTTTATTTATTTTCCTTTATATTTGCCTCATTGAGAGCTTTCGATTGCCGTCTTGCGCTTCTTGCTGCGGTCAATAAGGAATGGATCGTCGAACTAGGACTTCTATACAAAAGCTTCTTAGACACCTTTCTTTTCTTTTCAGCGCAATAATCCTTCGTGAAAACCGCTATTGTAGAACAATGTAATTAAATGTCTTAAAACTAGTAACTGTTTGAAATGCCTGTGTGGATTGTCACAACATTGCCCTTCACTCTGCCCCGTGAGTTGTGACCTTGACCTGTGACCTGTCACCTTGACCCATGACCGTGGTGTGTTAACCGTGACCGGCAGACGGTGCGTCCGCCTGGCGGTCATGCGGCAAAGGCTGGGGACGCTGCTACGGTTTAGCCAGATACTGCTGTCGGACTTCCATCAGAGGACGGTGTCGCTGCAGTTGGTCTAGGTGTTACGGCAACTTCAATTGTCACACCTGGCCCTACAAAGGCTGATTTAATTGCCAAGAAACCCGCTGCTGCTTGATGGGAGAAGAGTCAAGAGGACACGTGATGTTAATTTTACTGGATGTCATTCTAGATTTCATCATTTAATACGCTGATTAGCTGTTGTTTATTTCGTCAGATTTGTTTATAATAACTTGTGGACTGTATTGTATTGGGTTGCTAAGTATATTGCATACGAAAATACAATTATCAAAAATATATGCACGAATATCCTCCGCTGAAAATCGAGTCTATCGAAGGCGAACGATACCGTAGTCTAGATATCCAACTTTGGCACGATAGGGTGAAATGGACTTCATTATGTTTACCTACCTGCCAAATGAGGCTTGTGCATCAAGTTTGAGGATGCTCATAGGGGGTCTGTCTCTCGCCCACTTAACCCTATTCCCTGCGGGGGAGATTCTGCCCCCCCCCCCTTGGTTTTTCGCTTGCTGCTCCTAAACGGCTGGGCTGGGTCATTTGGGCCTTGCCATTTTATGACGTTTCCCAACATTGATTTACACGTGTTCATTTGTTTTTTAATCGGCCCAGCAGAGGCTGTGCCAGGCTCCTATTTTTGGGAGGGTGTTACGAATGTGGTTGTGTGACGCATACTTCCTTCGTAGTTTGCGATGCAATAAATGCGTCAGAAAATTTTTAACTGCAATATACATAATACATACTGAGATTGTAGTCATTGTACATATGCTTGGCAGAGGCGCACTCAGGTACAACACAATGAGAGGTGATACCAGGGGCGCAACCACGTCCAAAAAAGTGCATTACGGACAAATTGGCGTTGGGGGCGTCATCGCTCAAGGGGGGGGGGGGGGGGGGGGTCATCGCTCAATGGGGGGGGGGGACGCCATCGCCAAAAAAACTCGTAATATCACAAATGTGTCATTTTGTTCAGATGTAGTAGTGTATGTATTTATGTACCTGTAATTTACTGTAGTACTGAAAAATAATGCCTCCATCCATCCTCATAATCAATATATGAGACCACTGGCGGATCCAGCCTTTCTCCTTGTGTGTGTGTGTGTGTGTGTGTGTGTGTGTGTGTGTGTGTGTGTGTGTGTGTGTGTGTGTGTGTGTGTGCGTGTGCGTGTGCGTGTGCGTGTGCGTGTGCGTGTGCGTGTGCGTGCGCGTGCGCGTGCGCGTGCGCGTGCGCGTGTGCGTCGGTGTCGGTGCGTGTGTGCGTGTGTGCGTGTGTGCGTGTGTGCGTGTGTGCGTGTGTGCGTGTGTGTGTGCGTGTGTGTGTGTGTGTGTGTGTGTGTGTGTGTGTGTGTGGGGGGGGGGGGGGGGGCTCCTTTTGTGGCAAAAAAGTAACCCCCCATTTTTTCCCTCCGCGGATTTGGGCTGGTCGCCTTATTTTGTTATTCGAGCTTAATAAATTCACCTGGGGGGGGGGGGGGGGGGGGGGGGTAAACAAACGCGATATTCCGTAGCATATACACATATAAGTAATAATAACGTTTATCTCATACCAACTCGGAGGGGCGTCGCCGATAATTTTTTTAGTGGGGGTCGGCTGAAATGGAAAAAATAGCCCCCATTTTTGTCTGCGTGTATTTAAGCCTTTGCTGCATTTTTAATGTAGATTCTCTTATTATAACGTACTTGTTATTTAGCGCCGCCAAGCAGCGCGATTTTTTTACGGGTTTGCCTAATAAAACCCAGAAATATAGGCGGTGGGTCTTGTAGAGAATACGAAGGTAAAAATGTTATTCATTACATTCAGCGTTACGACGAACCGAAGACGATGGCGATGGCTTCGTTATGACGATGTCCACCGATGTGACGCCGCGAAGCGGCGTGACAATTTTTATTTAAGTCGTGGAAAACGAAATTTTCATATTGGAACCAGACCGTGATTGGAGCCAAGCGTCAGGTAACCCATTTTCCTGGTTGCACTTCTCGGTATGACAAATATTGAAATGAAGGTAGTTTTTCATATACCTACATTGCCTCGGATAGTAAATCACGATGGCCGGTGGCAGTCAGCTCTCAATAGTACATATGATTACAGAGCGGGCGCGAAGAGCCCGTGAGGTTTCTCGTCAACTTACTAGACAAATTTACATTTGACCCGGCCCGACCTGGCCCGACCGGCCATACATACGCTTTTCGGAAGCTAATAACTTTGAAACCACTGCTCCGATTGAGATTGGATTTTCACCATTGGATAGGTCCATCAAATCAATTTTGTTTTGGGTATAGTACGTTCTGATAGAGGTGGTACCACAGCGCGTGACAGTTGGCACACGCGAACGTCGAAATGAACAAAAAAACTTTCAAAAATGATTCTTGATAAAACAAATTGCTGTTTAATCTAAGCATTAAGTTATACGCTGAAGCATGCAGCGCTCAGGATGTACTTCAATTTGGCGGATTTGAGAAAGGGGATCATGAACAATTTAATACAACTTAACTTTTATGTTTGCATGTATTGAGGCCTGGCAATTTTTCTGGAGGACTAAAATGACTGTTACTACCACGTGTGCTCCCTTACCGATTCATATTTTAAACCTGTTTTAGCTTTACCAGTGCACGCTTGCTCGGTCATCGCCAAAAAAGGCGTTTTACTGGTAATAATAACTGTATGCATATGTACCGAACTGTAACAAACAACTGGTAACAGTGCAAATGGTTTGAAAGCAGCAAGAAGCAGAACGACTTTTCCGCGCATAAATTGTCCCTGTGGATCTGGAGGAGCCTGGTAGGAGTTGGCTTGGGGAGATGGTCCTGGCCTGGTCCCCACTATTAACTCTTCGGTCCAGCAAGTTGGGTACCGCTGGAGCAGCTTCCGGGTTCCGATGTCCGCGTTCTTGCGACCGCATTGCCTTTTTCGGAACTCGGCAGACTATCTAGCTAAACATGTAGCCCGCTTGAAAGTTAATATTTTATGAAGGGATTAGTCCCTGCATGGAAAGCAATTACCGCCAAGGAGAGAGAGCCTCTGACAGACACCTAATGGAATTCATTTTACCATTTTGCAAATTTATTTAAGTAATTGCGAAACTTGTGTCATGCCGCAAAGCGGCGCGAAATTTTCCGTTTTTTGACTGTGGATGGCTGGATTTTGACTGCTGCAAAGACAATTTGTTACGATTTTACGATAAATTGAAAAAAAAGCACGAGGGGGGGGGGGACAATACTTGTAGTGAATGCCCCCCAGACTCCTGTGTGTGTGTGGGGCCCCTGATGCCCCTGGATCCGCAGTGTATGAGACCATGGGGGCGGCATTTGCTTATTGCCCGGTAGGGCGCCTGTTCTGCTCCATGGGGCGGCATTTGCTTCTAGTGGCGCCTATCCTGTTCATAAGTCGCCATTTACTCCCAGAAGTGCTAATTGTCCGATTCCCAGCAGTGCCTGTTCAGTAGCGTGAGCAGAATTTCACAAAGGATCAGGTCATTACATTGAGGCCTGAGGGGCGCCATCAATATTGGCGAAAATGCTGCGGGGGTTCTCCGTATATTTTATGTGCATACACTATAATATCAAGGTAAAGTACGTTTAATTTAAGAAGCTCGTTTGCAAAAGCCACTATCAAAGAAAATGATAACCATGTCAGTTTATTTTATCTTCATTTTAAATCCCGTTAAATTCCAGGTACAACTCACAACGTTAGCAACGCAAACAAAAGCCGATTACATTTTCGCTGTTCATGATCGTCTTTGCTTTTTCAGAGGATTGTCGACGCCCGTGCCGTCAGCAGAAAGGGAAGAGGTGCTACCTGTTCGGATGCCCTCAGGGCAGTGGCTGGTGTTGTCGCCTCCCATCCTGTAATGGCCCCCTGTGCCCCTGTAAAGGCGATACCTGCGGACTTACGAAGGAGATTGTAAAAACTCTTTCACACCCCAGTCAAAACTCTGGTTGAAGTTACAACGAAAAGGAGACTGGCATAAGAGATGACGTTGTTTTAACCCTATTACTGTCGGTCTAAAGAAGATACCAAACGGTCGGGGGCCTATTCGCGTCCCCTCGTATCTTGGAAACCGCTGGATCAGACTCTCGGAAAGCGGCATTTGATTCCTTGTAGCTTGAACTACATTTATGGATTCGCAAATATGCAAACAAATTCCGTGGGCGGATACAGATAGCAAAGGAGGGGGTGGAAAACATGTTTTTTAGATTCTTTGCCCTGGGACATTGTTTGAACGCTATTTTTTCATGTTGATGTATTTCGCCATCTAATTATATGCTCTAGCATATAGTCCTTTGAACCATTGGGAAAAATAACGCCATGGTGTTCCAAGCAATGCAAAAGGGATCTAAAGGTGTCACTATATTTTTGTGTGATTTGATTTCTGCTTTGGCTCCTTATAATTTTATATTGGTATACATGAACAAGTAAATAATGTTTTTGTTGTTGTTGTTGTGCAGTAGCATGCTGAGGAGGGAAAGGGGATGGAAATTGAGCCTGTCTTTTGTTTTTGTTATCTTTATCTTAACTTAATATAATCCTTATAATCCCATAAACATATAATCCTTTTAAAAGTTTGTGGAAAGTAACCCAATGGTGTCCCCAGGCAATTCAAAAGGGGTTATTTAAATATGTCAGTATAATATTTCTTACCGATTTGATTTCTGTTTTGGTTGCTTATGTATATGCATCAACAAATATATAATGACAGTTTGTTTGTGTGTTTGTGCATGGGCGTGCTCAGGAGGGGAATGGAAGGTAAATTAAGTCTTGTCTTTGTTATCTTTATCTTTGCTTATTGATATCTTTTGCTATGTAGTGTGACGCCATGGTTTCACAAATCCAGCCTAATTTCATCCCTGGTACCACCTGTATCATTGTCACAAATCCAGCCTAATTTCATCCCTGGTACCACCTGTATCATTGCCACAAATCCAGCCTAATTTCATCCCTGGTACCACCTGTATCATTGCCACAAATCCAGCCTAATTTCATCCCTGGTACCCCTGTATCATTGCCACAAATCCAGCCTAATTTCATCCCTGGTACCACCTGTATCATTGCCACAAATCCAGCCTAATTTCATCCCTGGTACCACCTGTATCATTGCCACAAATCCAGCCTAATTTCATCCCTGGTACCACCTGTATCATTGCCACAAATCCAGCCTAATTTCATCCCTGGTACCACCTGTATCATTGCCACAAATCCAGCCTAATTTCATCCCTGGTACCACCTGTATCATTGTCACAAATCCAGCCTAATTTCATCCCTGGTACCACCTGTATCATTGCCACAAATCCAGCCTAATTTCATCCCTGGTACCACCTGTATCATTGTCACAAATCCAGCCTAATTTCATCCCTGGTACCACCTGTATCATTGTCACAAATCCAGCCTAATTTCATCCCTGGTACCACCTGTATCATTGTGCATTGTACTTGTCTTACACCCCTGGGACCGCTTATGCCACAACATACAATTGTGATCCATGCAGATGATATTGCACGAGATAACCCACTGTAAAGTAACGTTTTGAGTTACCAAACACGATATGTTCACAATATATAACACGAACTGCTCTGTTCACGGATCATCAGTCGCTCCGATGTATCCACGCGCACAACCAGGGCTACCAGTGACGGGCAGCTAGAGGTACCGCGCGCACGCACTGAGTTCGCCAGGCGCTCGTTTTCCATCCGAGCCATCCGAGCGTGGAATGATTTGCCGCTGAACGTGAGGGCTTCACCCACTTTTTATATTTTTTAAAACTGTCTCAATGATGTTCTTTTAACTTGCATTGTGTGCATCTTGAGGGTTGATCTGCATCATTTAATGTGTGGGCGATATGTTTTTACATCTATGTTATTTGACGTGGAAAACAGAAAAAAACCATTTTATGGATGTGTTCCGAAATATATGATATGATGTGCGTACTGAGTCAAAAACATAGTCCCCAAACTCCGTCCCTGGAGTCGCCTGTGGGCAGCCCACAAATACATAAATACAAAAGTCTCACAAGGTGTGAAAACAGATAGCGAAGAAGGTGTTCTAAATTTGGCATTCTTATCTGTCAGATTCCCATGTAATGCATGTCAGATTCCCATGTAATGCATGTCAGATTCCCATGTAATGCCTGTCACATTCCCATGTAATGCATGTCAGATTCCCATGTAATGCATGTCAGATTCCCATGTAATGCCTGTCACATTCCCATGTAATGCATGTCAGATTCCCATGTAATGCATGTCAGATTCCCATGTAATGCATGTCAGATTCCCATGTAATGCCTGTCAGATTCCCATGTAATGCATGTCAGATTCCCATGTAATGCCTGTCAGATTCCCATGTAATGCCTGTCAGATTCCCATGTAATGCCTGTCAGATTCCCATGTAATGCATGTCAGATTCCCATGTAATGCCTGTCAGATTCCCATGTAATGCCTGTCAGATTCCCATGTAATGCCTGTCAGATTCCCATGTAATGCCAGTGACCCAAAAACCTTCCAAAATTCGTCTCTGGAGGTGCCCATGCGCAATGCAAATTTGGGGAAATGTTCAACATGTCTACAAAGAACAGCACGAAAAGGCGTGAAATTTGTGAGCTCCTCTCTACAACGGTTAGAGAATGGAAATTGATTCCATTTGAAAGCCGATACAACCTGAAAACCAAAACATGCCCCCCCCAAAAAAGAACACGCCTGAAGCCGCCCTGTGTGAGCTGATTTTTTTTTAGCATGGTCACAAAATGTGCCCAATGAATATTTAGGAAAATTCAAGATTGATGGTTATATCTGTCTTCGTTTGCGAGAATGAACGAACACAAAACTAAGATGGGGTCGTTTTAGCCTCTTCCCGACACTGATAGGGTTAAAGTGATCTGTGATCGCATTGATTGCAATATAATATAAGTCATGTCCGTTCTGTCTTGAAATAGAAATCGTTGTTGAATGAAAATATTTCCACCTTATGTTTACCATGGAATCAAATGGCTTAATATACATGTGATATACATGATATACATGTGATAACAGGCATGAGAAGACGTTTGGAGAATACTTAGTATGAAGCACCTATCATGAAGCCCCGAGATACACTCATTCTAAGATACAGCGTTGCTGGGTGGCTCTGCACCATTCGTTCGTTTTGTTTGAGCTCGTCATGCGAAATGGGACTTGCTTGTGTTGTATAAATCGCACCGGTAGCACAACAATCTTCGTCGGAGAGACTTTAGGTTGGACTTCAATTCAGCACTGTCGTTAGCATGCATATAGCACAGTCGTTGGTATATTGTATGCATTGCACAAAACCCTCTCATTCGATGTGAAAAGGCTCCTAGTCACGAAAGCCAGGCCACAACTGCGACGCAGCCGAAATGTCACCGAACACGTCACGATGGTGGGGCCCTGTGATTGGCTCTGGGTGTCGGCGTAACCTTTACGATCGGTATATATTCCGACGTAGAGAATGCTGTGCTTTGTCGTTCGCGAGGCATCGTCACAAAGAGGAAGCAAGCAGGTAGCAGCCATGAAGTTCCTGTATGTTTTACTGATTGTGGCAACCTTCATGGGGATTACACTACTAGGTAAGTAAATAAACTGGAAAAGGATGACCATTTTTGAAGTAAACATGCCAATGCCATGCCGACTGCCGAGGCCTTGAGGCTTTTGAGGTATAGCTTTCGAATCTATATGCTGCTGGAGACCATAAGTTGCGTGATAGGATGATAGGGGCCAGGGTTCAGGCAAAATGCTCTGCTTGGTGATGGATTCTGATGACGGAAATCCGACTAATGCAAATTGCTTAGAGGAAAAGCATATTCGTTTCTCACAAATCTAGAATTCAGTCACTTCACTTTTACCTATTCATGGTATTCATAACACCTTATGCGGTATTATGGAGTGCTAGAATATACCTACAATATATCGAGTAATATTTGCGTAATAGCCGTTTTCATGAAGGGTTATTGCGCTGAAAAGAAAAGAAAAGTTTCTGAGAAGTTTTGGTATAGAAGTCTTAGTATAATATACATTCCAAGAAATATATGACTGAATTAGGCGATATTATCACTATTCAGTAGTTATGGAAACATGTATTGAGCTAATGACAAGTTTATGATACAAAATTGGCCGTTTTTAAAGAACATGCGTCTAGAGACCATTCGTTCAATTTAGCATACCGCCATACTAGTTACTAATTCTTGCTGCGTCATAGATCACAGGTCTGTATGCACACTGATGTGCCAGCATCGATTCGCCGCCGCTTCTGTCCCGCGTGCCGCACGCACATGTACAAAGCCAAGCCGCACAGGCCGGCTGCCGGATTGGGCCGCATTGGGCGAGTCCATTGCGGCCCATAGCATCACACGCCACACAATTTTCAGACCCGTTCTGAAGTTTTGACAAGTTTCAGCCGGTGGAGATCACAACTGACCTATCAATGCTTGTTAATTACCACCAAACCGCAATGTTTTCAAGATGTTATATTCTTGCCAACATATTACACAACTCCGAGGTACTTTTTAAGCCAAAAATCGCATGTAAACGTTGTGTAGTTAACCCGCCATTGACTGGAGGGGGGTTAACGCCCCCTGATTAATTTTCGCAATAGCTCAAAAAACAATAGTGGTATCAACGTGAAACTTCGGGTACCTTCTTTTAAATCACGTTTACGTCTCCTGTGAAAAATAAAGCAAATTTCGTTGACAAATTTCGAGTTATATAGAATTTAGTGACGTCAATACACACCAGTTTTACACCAAAATCAGATAAAATGTAACAGACCGTACAAATGCCATATGTTGAGAAAAATGCAATCCAAAAACGTCAAAAGATAGCAAATGGCAAGGGCTACAACATGGCTATCTCTGAATTTGAAAACTTTTGGTTTTGACTCCCACAAATTCAAACGAGTTTTTTTTTTTGGGGGGGGGGATGCACATACAATCAAATTTCAAAGATATTCAGAAAGGCGAAATACATGTAAGAGAACCACATATGGGAAAATAGTAACTACCATGCCAAATTTCAGAATGATATCACCATTTTTGACTGATTTATGGCATCTAAAGTATGGGTAACTCTTGACGTCATATTTACAAATCGCGTTTTTGGCCTTTATTGACAAGATACAGATAAATGGCACCACTGTATTTCTGATACAAAACTAGTCTATAAACATGCCTCGTTTGTTTAGATTTATCAATTAAAAATGTTGACCTTCAGTGACCTGAACTTGACCTGAACTTAACATTAACTTCACGTAAATCAAGTCAGCTGGTAAAATGACAATCACTATCGAATTCTACGTGGAAAAAACTCATAAAACATATGTTGCATGACTTTTGTACATATTTTGAGCATAGTGACCATCATACCTTTGGCAGCACTTCGGGTGATCATAGTTGTAATGGAAGGCTTTGGATGGAAAATATGTCCCATAAACTCAAATACGTCGATTTTGATGTTTGACCTGACTGTGACCTGACATTTGACTTCACTTTGAATTTTTATTTATTTTCCTTTAGATTTGCCTCATTGAGAGCTTTCGATTGCCGTCTTGCGCGTCTTGCTGCGATCATTGGTTCGGAAGATAACCATAGGGGGGGGGGGGCGTTTAATGCCCCCCCCCAGCCAATGGTGTTCTGCTGAGACCCCATTCAATGCCTGGATAAAGAATGGATCGTCGAACTAGGACTTCTATACAAAAGCTTCTCAGAAACTTTTCTTTTCTTTTCAGCGCAATAATCCTTCGTGAAAACAGCTATTGTAGAACAATGTAATTAAATGTTTTAAAACTAGTAACTGTGTCAAATGCCTGTGTGGATTGTCACAACATTGCCTTATTTATTTGCCCTCCACTCTGCCCAGTGACCTGTGACCTTGACCCGTGACCTGTGACCTTTGACCTTGACCCGTGACCGTGGTGTGTTAACCGTGACCGGCAGACGGTGCGTCCGCCTGGCGGTCATGCGGCAAAGGCTGGGGACGCTGCTACGGTTACGCCAGATACTGCTGTCGGACTTACATCGGAGGACGGTGTCGCTGCAGTTCGTCTAGGTGTTACGGCTACCACAATTGTCCCACCTGGCCCTACAAAGGCTGATTTAATTGCCAAGAAACCCGTTGCTGTTTGATGGGAGAAGAGTCAAGAGGACACGTGATGTTAATTTTACTGGATGTCATTCTAGGTTTCATCATTTAATACGCTGATTAGCTGTTGTTTATTTCGTCAGATTTGTTTATAATAACTTGTGGACTGTATTGTATTGGGTTGCTAAGTATATTGCATACGAAAATGCAATTATCCAAAATAAATACACGAATATCCTCCGCTGAAAATCGAGTCTGTCGAAGGCGAACGATACCGTAGTCTAGATATCAAACTTTGGCACGTAGGGTGAAATGGACTTCAGCATGTTTACCGACCTGCCAAGTGAAGTTTGTGCCTCAAGTTTGAGGATGCTCATATGGGGTCTGTCTCTCGCCCACTTAACCCTATTCCCTGCGGGGGGGGGGAGATTCTGCCCCCGGTGGTTTTTCGCTTGCTGCTCCTAAACGGCTCGGCTGGGCCGGCTGTTCCTGGAAATTTTATAACTTTTCCCAACATTGATTTACACGTGTTGTCTATTTATTTATTTAGCAAATCGGCCCAGTTGAGGCGGTGCTAGGCTCCTATGTTTGGGAGGGTGTTACGAATGCAGTTGTGTGGCGCATACTTCCTTCGTAGTTAGCGGTGCAATAAATGCGTCAGAAACATTTTCACTGCAATCTACAATATACATAATACATACTGGGATTGTACATATTTTTGGCAGAAGCGCACTCAGGCATAACAAAATGAGATGCGATACCCTCCCTCAAATTAGTTCCACCTTTAAATTAGCAAGATGATAAAAAAACGTTACGCGCATGGTGCCCCGATGTTGTTTACCTAGATTCGCCTATGGACAGTATATTACATTTAACAAATTACAGCAAACAATGCCCATATGTGACGTTCATATCGTCCCAAACAATCACGAACAGCACATATTTGTTAGCAGAAAATTCCCCATTTTACATCACCTGAATAGGCCCATGATTTTTATTTTGGTACTTGTCTTTTTATATATTTGAGATCAGTACATTTTAAGCTCAAAAATGTTTGTTGGATGGAAATCGGTCGAACCATATGACCGCAATGACCTTTCAAAAAACGCCTACAATTTTCGTATTTTTTTTTGCCCCCTGGCCCCAATTGTTGAAGAACAAAGAAATTTCGGGGTCCAAACAAAAATATATTTTAATGACGAATTGAATTGTGTTTGTCCCATCGAAATCGACCCGGCGGTTCTCGAGATCTCTGGGGAGGGGGGGGGGGGGGGCAGAATCTGACCTGCCACAGGTTGACGTAATTCTGGCAGCCCGCAGGGAATAGGGTTAAATACTCCAATGATATCCACGAAGTGCGGCAGGGGCGGATCAACGGGGGGGGGGGGGGGGTACTCCTAGATTAAGGTTCGGTGGACTCGAAAGTACATTTTAAGGGGCTTAGGTGGACACAATTATTTTTGATGGACATCAAATGTCCACCTAAATTAACGGTGTATTCTTGCACTTCAGTGGACTACTTGAACGAATCACTCTTGAAATTTTTGAGTGGACACGAGTAGATGTCCACCCACGCATAATTAATATTCCGCGAATAGTTTTTTTTTAGCGAGTTGTAGTTCCTCGCTTCACCACCACGTGGCGGGACGCTCGGAATCGCGGGCTTTGGCGTTACCATGACAACCAACAAGCCGAGCCGGTTGACAACGGGCGCATTTGCGCCATTCTGTGCGGTGCTGTTGTGGAAGTGCGCACGTGAAGGAAGAAGACGGAAGTGAAAAGAAGAAGACACGGGCACGGAAGAGGACAGCATGAAGAAAAAGGTGAGTGCTTATCACAATTGTTATTGAGCGAAGGCTACCTGTTTTTATATATCATTAGTCTGGGAATAAGATTCCTGCTGAAGCTGTGGTTAAGGAAATAAGCTTTCCGGGGTCGAAATTTGCTCACAATGTCTTTGCCACAATGTCTTTGCCAAGGATATATGATAGTATATAAAAACAATGCTTGATTCTTTTTTCGTATTCGGAGAAATGTCCCGGGCCTGCGGGGTGTTCCGGGTCGGCGGGATGTTTGAGGTGCCCCATCGGGGAAGCTGTCATCGCAGCGGGGAGGTGCACGGTCATAGAGGAGGTGTTGCGTTGCATTTTATGTGTGTCTGTGTGTTTTTTTCTTCACAAATAAACACTATGGATCCAAATATAAGAATGTAAATATAACTTTGTTGTTCCGCGCCATTTGTGAAAATTGTAGCCATAGTCCACATGATGTCATGGTCAAACTCAACAGGGTAGGGATAACATTAAAAATGCTGCGGTTTTGCAATGCCCACATTGGATGAGTTTCAGAAGATTCTATTAAAGTGACACTCCCACTTTAACGTAAGTTTTGAGTTGAGAGTCTTTGAGACATACAATTTACGTGATAGCCATATCAATTCAGTTTTGTATTAGTCAAAGCACCGACAGTGCCCTCTTTGCGAAAAATACTTAATTAAAAAGTTGACATGTCTTAAAAATAAAGACTAGTTTAGACCCTTATTTGGCAATGACGTTTCCTCGCTTTGTCGATTCGTAAAAACGTTTCGAAACGTTAAACTTGAACGCATCTTTGAATAGCGATAATAAGCTGAATTCGTGCGCCACAAAATACGATCATAACAGCAGATTAAATGTTTATCCTTAAATTACGTCAAAAACCCAAAAGTTAAAAAGGTCAATATCTTTCAAGATATGGATTTTTTTTTAAAGAAAAAATACCGACGGACCAGTGCACGTGCCTATCATTTTGGCATACAATTTATGCATATCATACAACTTTTGTGAAGATGAGAGTGTCCCTTTAATCTTTGCTCTGGTGGGGGTCTTTTTGACCCCCCCCGCGGTTTTTCCAAGATAGCTCAGAAACGGCGAATGATAGCACTGTGTAATTTTGCATTGTTGTTCTTTGATAAATTCCGCACATCACCACCAAAATTGGGTCCAGGCCAGGTCAGGTCAGGCCATGAGGTCACAAAGAGTGGCACCACCTTTGAAATAGTTTAAAACTCTACCCAAGAACACGATTCAATGCGTTCGGAGTCTAAAATGGCTTTTTATAAAGGTCAAAGGTCACGAGGTCAAAAAAGGTAATATCGGGTCAATGACCTCAGGTCAAATTTCAAAGATTATCATTTACTTACATCCGTATGAGTCCCAAATGGATGCTAAATTCTAAATCAGCGCATAAAAACACCCTAGAAAGCATCAAAACTCGAAACAATGGTACAGAAAGTCATCAGAGGTCAATGACCTCGGTTGACCCCGATTTACCTCCGAAAGGTTGCGAACCCCTTGGGTCACATGTATATCCACCGGAAATAGAATTTGAAACACTTGTAATGAGCAAAAACGTTGATGTTTGCGTGTTACAGGCCTTGAAACGCCCCGGTAAGGCATTTTACGCCTGACATGACCTTGCTAATGACGTCATAGGTCACGGGTCAATGAAGGTAGTGTCATGATATTTTCAGGGTAGGTGTAAAATTGATTAATACTAAGGAAGCAAAAATTTATCCGCACGCAGCGCGGCGAAACGAGAGATGTTCGCGAAAAACCGTAGGGGAGGGGTCGCATCCCCCCCGCCCCCCCCCCCCCCCCTGTGCCGGCGAGGGTTAATGTGATGCATGCACATTTCACAAAGCAATGAGAACACGAGAATCATGTTCATAGTTACTAATAGTGTCATTTCCACCCTTCGCAGAAGCAGAGTTGAGCAGAGTTGTCTAAGCCATCGAAAGAGGGCGCGGAAAAGCGTTGAGGTAAGTGTGGCTTTGTTAGCTTTAATAACAATATAATATATACACAATGGCTCTGCAATGGTCAAACGCTTAAATGAGATGTAAGCTATTTTATGTTGTTTCTTCCTATTCAGCGGTCACAGGCGCAAATTCAAGCTAAATGATATTGAGGACCACTTAACACTCGCCAGTGCAGGGGGATGCCAACCCCCCTCGGGTTTTCGGGAATAACTCGCGTAAATTTCAATCGATTGCGATGAAACTTTCAATACCCTACTTGTGAACAATTTGACACATACTTTGATTTTTTTTTAAGTTGTAGGTCACATGACCCGTGACCTTTGACCTGTTTTGCAAGGTCATGTCAGGCGCAACTGGCGTCCCGTAGTATTGATGTGTGTAACTTGTGCAGTTTCATAGTGTTTGTTGTTCAGGAAGCATATGCATAGGTGTTTCTAGGTGACAGTTGTGATTTCCATTGAGATTGTGACCTCGATTGACCTTTTCAGAGGTCAACCGAGGTCACTGACCTCCAATGACCTCATATTACTTTGTTGGCTTCTAGCAGTTTCTAGGACATTTTGTGGCGCTGATTTCAAATATGGGATCCATTTTACATAATTATATGTTCCACTGGGGTCATGCCCCCAAACAGGTCAACCGAGGTCACTGACCTCAAATGACCTGACATGCCTGCCATGACCTTTTTGGAATTTGTCAGTTTCTAGGACATTTTGTAACGTTGATTTCAAATTTTTCACCCATTTAGCATAATGATATGCTCATTCGCGATTCTAGCTTGATTAAATTCAATTTATACGCATTTACAATTTGGTTGAACTTTGTTTGGGTCCTTGACATGACCTCATAGGTCAGCTAATGACCTAGGACCTTAACATCGGGTATCAATGGCTTGCTCTCGTGACAAGCAACACGCTCGTTTTTGAATAGAAGCTCTAGCCCAATTATGGGCGAAACGCTAGAGAGGGGGGGGGGGGTTGCACCCCCCCCCCCGCGCAGTCACGCACTGATCGGACGCTGCACGGGCGAGGATTAAACCAATTAAATATTTCATTTGATATATAATATTCCCATTTAAATAAATACGTTTGCGTTCCAACGGTCTGCGAGATGGGGGGGGGGGGATAGTCTGGCATTCCTAGTTTTTGCCAAGGGGCACCTGCCCTCCTGCCCTGCCCCCAAATCCATTTCCCCTGCATCAGCGTTGTAAGGATTTTTTCAACGCTTAGTGAACATATGGCCTGAGCCCTTTCTGGTCGCGTTCTGAGTTAGAGGTCAAATCGGGCACGTCGGACGACGCAGGTAACTGGACGAACAATGGGTGCATCTGAGACGCAGGTACTCCTCGCTACGGCAGCGAGGCAGAGGACACACACGTGGAGTCTCCTCTCTCCGCTGACAGAGGCAGTATGCGGGCTGATTTGACATTCTTGCAAGGTACCTCTGTCGCAGCTAACTGCTGACTGCAGCCGTGAATCTGTCTACCGAGGATGCCGACCACCTGCGTCGCGAACTAAGCTGTCCGCCGTGTCATGGGCGCTGGCTCAAAGTGCTGTACCTACGCCGGCTCCGGGACAGTGTCAAACGTAGGTTATCGTCGATAAAAGGAAATGTCACAATCACAGCTAGCTATATTCGTATGTTCGTATATTGTAGTAGTGTTCAGTCTCTGCCACAAATCAAAAGCTATAGGAGGGAAGGGGGACGGCATATTTCTAGAGATGATTCTTTCCACGAAACGCTGATATTCGGATTTTAACGTTACGCTGTGGGCGTAACGTTAAAATTCGAAGAGGTTGAGGAACAAGTAACCCCCGTCCCCCCAGTTTCGACGCCTATGATACCGACCAGAACGCTATTAACGTATCATATTTGTCCCATGGCACCGTCTCCCTCATGGCATCGTGAGAAAGCATTGCTTAGTAGCATTATTGATGATTCAGTGTATACAGACAATCCCTGTCCGTCCAACATTAGTCATAAGCCATATGTCAAGAGATTGGGACTGACTGCAGTGCCGAGATTGTTAGAATAATTGTCGGTTTGATGGCATCCATCCTTTGATCTATGGAAGTTGGACCATCGACCTAGTTATTACAAGACATTAAATACCATGCGCCACTCTAGCTGTAGCAAAATCTGCAATTAATGTCTGGTCACGAGGGACGAGTGAATATTGCATTAGGCACGAGTCTCTAATTCTTTGGCTTGAGAAATGCTTCTAACGCTATCTAGGCAACGGATGGTATTTCTCAGAGGGACATCGCTGAATAGATGTTCACCAAATGCGGACTTCATTTGGATTGCATTAAATTGACCTAAGCGGTGTATGGGTGAATGCCATTTTCCCATCTTCTGCAAGTTGAGCTACTATTCCTGGTGTATAGGAAACCAGGAGTATGAAATTATAGCAGCTAAACGCAAAATAAAAATGGGTATAAATTTAGTGGTGTAATTATTTCGTTTTTAACATGATTATTGTCTGCATTTATTTTGGAGTTTTCAGGAGATTTCTAAGATACTGAGGAATAATTTTCATATCGCATAGAATCATGAAAACTCATAAGTGAGCTAGCAACTATTGAATAAAAAGAGAGCTCTTTTATTAGCTCTAGCTTTATTCGTTTTGTTTTATTAGCTCCAGCTATAACTACTAGCTAGCGTTATGTCTACTACTTCTAGCTGCCTTGCTAGAGACAGCGTGGTTTGCTGGCCTTCTTTAATGCCACTCAACTTACATGCCAGCCTCATAGTACAAGTACATCACTATCTAGCAAAATCAAGTCATGCTCAGCATAATGGTTTCTTTTGATCAGTTCGATTATTTCTTCAAGAGCAGACCGTGGTGAAAATGTGAATCGGTTGTGACATTATTGACATGTATTGGCAGATACTCGTGTGTTTGAACTGACTAATCGTCACATGGGCATGATGGACAACACGCCGGGATTCAGCATGGAGGACAGGGATCCGAACAGCATCAACAAACATCTCCAGGTTAGTGTGTGCTTTATGCATCGAAGTCGTATTTGTAATTATGGATACAATCTCAAGCAAGAGTTACACACTGCGGTCCAAACAAACCACCTACAAACATCTGTTCCACGTAGGCGCATTTATTTTCTAATACAACTATGGCGCTTCAAAAATAATTAATACCTACAAGACTATGTGCATGCAACTGACGAAACGAGCTTGTTCATTTTCAGAACTTCGAAACACGTATCCCAAGCGCTGAAAGCTGATATACACGTATGTCCTTAATTCATTTGTTAAACGATGTCCAACACATTCAAAAATGAACATGTAGATTTAGTATGTTTGGCCTCATTTGGACCAAGGTTTAGTGGTTAAGATTAGACAATATTTGTTCAATGTCCCACAAACTGCTTCAGGAAATCAAAACTTGAATTAAACATTGTGTCTGATCTTGATCAATATTTGTCAACAAAATATTAATGTGCTATGTCCTGCTTATATATACCGAACCATAACTTTAAACAGAACCAGCTTCGATCACCCTTACGCATAAAACCATGTAATCTTTAGAGCTGGAAATTTATTGCCAAACGGAGACCCGTCCAAGACAGACAGCTCGCCGTGTCCTTGAGGTATACTTTTCTGAGAGACATCCGGTTTTTGGTGAAGGTAGGTTCTGAGTAACTGACGTCTCTCAACACACACCGTCTGCACGGCTGAATGGTGCCGGTTATAGATGGTAACTCAGTCAAGTCTCCCTTGGCATGGCAGCAACTTGTAAATACCCTTAGATTGAGTACTCCTTTGATCACGTCACATTGTCAAAGTTGAGGTTGCGAACATCATTTAGTTTGACATTCGAAACACCTTGTTGCCAAGCACAGATACAGACTTTGACTGTCTGAGCTAATTCGTTCTTGCATAACTTTGCAAAGCGTGGGCTGTCCATAGACCTTCACAAGTCTCGTGGAGCTCATTCAACAATACAGCTGGTTGAAGTGTGTACCGGATACAACACTTGTGAATGTCATTTCAATCTACCCACGCCGGTTCCTTAAGTCTTTTCGGGAGAGAATTGGTTCGCTCCGAATGACGTCAAAGAGCGTGACGTGATGTCAATGCATTGACGCTGCCAGCGGCGCAGACGAGACTGGTGAATGCAGACGGTGCAGACGAGACTGGTGAATGCAGGCGGTGCAGACGAGACTGGTGAATGCAGACGGTGCAGACGAGACTGGTGAATGCAGGCGGTGCAGACGAGACTGGTGAATGCAGGCGGTGCAGACGAGACTGGTGAATGCAGGCGGTGCAGACGAGACTGGTGAATGCAGGCGGTGCAGACGAGACTGGTGAATGCAGACGGTGCAGACGAGACTGGTGAATGCAGGCGGTGCAGACGAGACTGGTGAATGCAGGCGGTGCAGACGAGACTAGTGAATGCAGACGGTGCAGACGAGACTGGTGAATGCAGACTGTGCAGACGAGACTGGTGAATGCAGACGGTGCAGACGAGACTGGTGAATGCAGACGGCGCAGACGAGACTGGTGAATGCAGGCGGTTCAGACGATACTGGTGAATGCAGGCGGTGCAGACAAGACTGGTGAATGCAGACGGTGCGGACGAGACTGGTGAATGCAGACGGTGCAGACGAGACTGGTGAATGCAGACGGTGCAGACGAGACTGGTGAATGCAGGCGGTGCAGACGAGACTGGTGAATGCAGGCGGTGCAGACGAGACTGGTGAATGCAGACGGTGCAGACGAGACTGGTGAATGCAGACGGCGCAGACGAGACTGGTGAATGCAGGCGGTTCAGACGAGACTGGTGAATGCAGGCGGTGCAGACAAGACTGGTGAATGCAGACGGTGCGGACGAGACTGGTGAATGCAGACGGTGCAGACGAGACTGGTGAATGCAGGCGGTGCAGACGAGACTGGTGAATGCAGACGGTGCAGACGAGACTGGTGAATGCAGACGGCGCAGACGAGACTGGTGAATGCAGGCGGTGCAGACGAGACTGGTGAATGCAGGCGGTGCGGACGAGACTGGTGAATGCAGACGGTGCAGACGAGACTGGTGAATGCAGGCGGTGCAGACGAGACTGGTGAATGCAGACGGTGCAGACGAGACTGGTGAATGCAGACGGTGCAGACGAGACTGGTGAATGCAGACGGTGCAGACGAGAATAGCTCAGGTGAATTCGAATACAAGAAACGCTTAATCTTATATAAGATGCGCGAAACAAAACATAAGTAAGCGTTTTTATTCCGTATGTTTTATATTTGATCGCTTCATAAATAAGCAGTGAATTGGCATCCGGCCAAAAACTTGAGATAATTCAAATGGCATCAGTGTCTTCATATCATCCTGATATGTTTCCATTGTTTTCTCTATCAATTTCTAGGCTTTGGCGATTCACTAGACAGCGAGTGGGAGAGTGAGGAACAGCATTATGTGTCTGGTCGCCGTGTATGGCAAGCTGTTTTCTGTGTGTTTGTTTTTATCATAAAGTTATTATTAGATCGGGATCCCTTTTCGCAAAATAACCCTCCTCTCTTGAGCTCCATGGAGTCACGACATATTTGGTATCGTTTGATAACAAACAAAAAACTTCATATATATGCATTTCTTTATAGCAGACTGCTTCAATTGTTACCACTGAATGAAGGAACATGGCATATTCGGTGATAATTTTGGTGATAAATATTTGTCGGAAACTCCGTAATTGAGATGCGTTGCGACTGGGGTAGTCGCAACGCATCTCAATTACGGAGTTTGTGGTTGTGCAAAAGGGAAACTGGGTTTACATTTAGGTGTGAGGAGTAAAAATAGCCTGGTCTGCTCCGGGAGACGCAGCGAAGCCGTGTCCACTGTCCAGCGTATGTCACCGGACAGAATAATTAACTTCAGACGAGTCACGCCAAATCCTAATAGCCGTGGGCTTTTTTGGTTGGCGATGGTAATGCTTTGGTTTTCAGTATAACTAACTACCTTATTAGGTACAACAGCAAGTATCCATTAACTCCGGAACGAACACTCCCTTATAACTGTCCTATTCTGAGTAAAAGGCACCGTGGGAAAGCTCATGCCTCATGCCCCTGATTCGCCGAGCCCAAGAAATTGGCATCGGGACAGGCCCAGCATGAGCATAAGTGCCACCTGGAGCCGCCAACAAGAAACATGCGGGCACGACTGTCCCACTAGGCGTGTGCAGATAATACTGAACCTCTGCCGTGTATTTAGATTGTAACTTGTATGTATTTGTAACTTATACTTGCAATTGTATACATTGTAATTCAGAAAATGTTATAAGGTATTTTATATTTATGTAATAAATTGTAGTCAACATTGTAACGAATATGTTCCAACATGAAGCGTGTAACATGCCATTAACATGCCCCAGGTCTTAATCGATAGAAACTATACGTAAACAAGTTGCCTTGTTTTTGTGTTTTGTGTTGCCAAGTTGCCGCAAAACACATGCAATGCATATCGGGTGAGGCTTGAGTCAAACATTTTGCCGTGTGGACCGTTGTTATTTGTGGTTAGGAGTTTACATAAACGAAATTATTGATGTCAAATTGTGTTGCAACATGCTAAGAACAACATGTAACCGTTCAATAGACATCTTTAAGGATACAATGTCAAATAGGGCGATATGCGATACAACTAGTCTCAATGTGAGTTCAGAAAATATTCATACTTGGTATCAAAGCCCACATATATTAACTAGGTTACGCTTCGTGCCCTATGCTAATGCGGATATTTAGGCGGACAAACACAACCAACAGCGCTACCAACGCGAAACTTCGGGGTACCTTCACCTACATCAATTTGACGTCTTCCGTGACAAAATGAAGCAATTTTGTCGAAATTGTGTGGAGATATAGTAAATTTAGTGATGTCACTACACACGAGTTTGACGGAAAAATTCAGTCAAACTTGAACAGGGCGGTACAAAGCCATTTTTAAAGCAAAATGCAATACAAAAAAACGAAAGATAGCAAATGTCAAGGGCTACAAAATGACTATCTCGGATCTTGGAAAACGGAAATCATGTCGAAGAACCACATATGGACAATACCCAAATCCAATTTCAAATCAATATTTTTGTTAACTGACTTATGGCTCCCTAAGTATGAGAAACACACGACGTCATATTTTTAATTGCGTTTTTGGGTCGTTTAATGACCAGATGAAGACAAATAAATGCCACCACGTTATTTATGAGACAAAACTGGTCTAGGAACATGCCTTTTTATTTATATTTATCAATTTCAAATTTTGACCTTCAGTTTCAGTTATAAAGTTGCATCTCTAATTTTCAGCGCTATTTGATGGTTCGAAATTTATAAAAGTATATTACAAACTTGATACCTATCGATACATAATGCAATGCTGTATCATACAGTGTCATGGTTTTCTTAAGCTTTAGAACGATTTTTTCTCTCTTCATAAATGGTCTAAATTTCACTGAAATTCCACATATAGTGATTCCACAAAACTGCATGTCTGATTTCCGACGCAAAGCGACGGTTCGAAATTTATGCAAATTTAGTCAAAAGTGATGCAGAATAAAATATGCAGAAAAAATGATGCAGAAATATTTTAATGTAGTATCGCGTGATATCATGTTAAAAAAGAAGAGGAACGAGTTTTTCCATAAAGGGATCATACTTCATTAATGGCAGCGTGACTACAAGCTCGTCTGGTTCATCAATTGTCTGGTGACGGTCCCGGGATAAGGGATGATACGATAAAATACATATTTTGAGTTAGATACAGATTTATCCTAATTTTTGGTAATGCAGTGGATTGTGAACAAGTACTTTGTGTCGGTACTTTTTAAAAAAATATCTCCATTTAAACGGTTTAGTTCCCACGGCGTCCGCAGCGTGGCGCTAGCGTCGCTCGACGACCAAATGTCTGCGTCCGGCGCGTAACGATGTCAAGCTCACGAAGCTCACTGCAGTGTGGTGCTCAGAGCATTTGGAGTCCAGATTTTCGAATAGTTATTATTTTTATCTCTACCATTTGTCCTACCTCCACGCAAGCAGTTTTGCTCGTGCCTTGCCGTATTACTTATCCTGCCTCTTCCGTTGTTCAGTATTGCACATTATACGCGTCGTAAATCGCTCATGGCTGGAGAGATATGTCATGACGTAACTTGATGTGACCTGATATGACATTTCGTGACGTGACGTGACGCGATCAAAGATGGCAATACATATCATGCAAGGCAAGCTAAAATGTAAGATAAAAAGGCAACATAAAATGCACAGCTGTCTGCCACTCAGCGATAATGTAATTGAATCCCTTTACTTCTAGGCTGATAGAACGTGCCATGGCGTGGGGCGGGGTATGACCGTATGACCCGATGCGACGTAACATGGCGTAACCTGACGTGTGACGTCACTGCAGGTGATGTGGGATGACGTCATTGCCGAGCCAGAGGGGATCGCCAGCAAGGACTGCACGTGGCGCACGTCGTACAAGTGTTTCTGCGGTACCAAGCACTGCTGTTACGGCTTCCTGGCCTGCCTCTTCGGGCCGTGTCTCGCCTGCTGCCTCGGATGCCAGTTCGCCTGTCTGGCATTCCAGGTGAGCGGAGAGGGCACAATTTGTCGGTTTTTATCATTTTTAATTTAACTTAATTTAATGTTTACATTAGTTTGATTTCATATAGTTAGGATATGTCGGTGGCTATGCTGATTGTAGGAGTCACTGAGCAACATAGTTGGCGTTTACTGTTTTGCAAGCGTCGGTTAGCGCTTGTGTGCTATGTTCGTGTTAAACATTAATGCGTAGTTGAGGGTTGGGGATATTTGGCGAGCGCTCGCGTGTTGATGGAGGCCGTGGTGACACGATTGCAAAGGACTACAGGTTTCCTCCATCGGTGACTGGAGTTGAGCAATCCCACGTGCGTACACCAATCTATGCAGTGCGTTACATAATAGCCACCCACTACAGACAACGTAAACGTGAACATTCTTTCACACATACCATACCTATGCAGGAATTGATGCAATATTTGTGTAGATGATCGTATATGTATTGGTACATAAGGTATCAATATATGACATGGTCCTCTATTCCAGGAGTATTTTTTTGTAGAGAAAATCCTGTCCCATGACGTCGCACTGGACAAATTCCAAATAAAGTGGCAGGGTTACCCGTAAGTTTTTCCTTTATTATAATCATTATCCAAATAATATAATTATTGACATGTATAAGATCATCTTTTCCTACATTTTAATAATCCTGATGTCATCCATCCTCGCTCACATTAAAATATTCAATTTTCCATTTGATTATCCTTTTGGTCCATGTTCTCAACTTCAGAGAAAATTTGATCAGATGTGATGAGTATGATATAACTGTTCCAATATTTTGTTCTTAAGTTCCTCTTGTCTCTGCTGTTATTTGCGGCCCACTTTTGATGTATTGCTTTGATGAAGCATGCCTTTATTAGCATTGCATGCAAAAATATTATATTTGTATTTATTTAGATATGGTTATCCTTTCATATGTTAATCATTCGCTTCATGTATTACATTGAGCTTATACCCTTAACGACGTCCAGCTTGATGCAGCTTGATGCTTTGCCTAGCTTGATCCCTAGCTACGTGTCCCCGTCATCCATTCAGGAGCATTCGTAATAATTTGCTCATTGCTCAGGTGACGTCCTATAATTCCTCGACGATTTGTTGCAGTGATGTGACGTGGGAGCCACGGTCAAACCTTAGTCCCATCCTGATTGATACATTCCTCGGAGGTAAGCATTACATTGTATAGTTTGGTTTAGTTGAGGGCCCTTCCGGGCATTACGAACCATTGCAGAGCATTGGGATATAAGGATAGGGGAGACATTGGTCCGAGCCGGTTGCCGACTGGCTGATCGCATTGGATAGGGCGCGCCCGGGCAATAAACCCAGGTACATACACCCCTAAGCCACCTAAGCGCCACCTTCGCCGGGGGAGGCTCAGAGGCCTTCACATACCGGTGGTCGGTGACCACCGGTCCCGGAAAACGGGGAGCAAACAATTATACCGGACGGGCCTATCCTGAGGATAAAAAGGAGGAACAAAACTGAAATATCTTCTTGTTCAATTTTCCTTTTTGTTTTGTGAAGAGGCTCGTGAGAAGGAGGGTACCCGACTCGTGAGAGGAAGGACCTCGACTCGTCAGGGGACGGTCCCCAACTCGTGAGGGGACGGTCCCCGAGTCGTGAGGATGATGTTCCCCCTTGAGCCAGCACCTTGACTTGCTTATATCTCATACACATGGCCTCTCCTCATCAGCAGCTGGCGCTGGATCCGAGCGGTGCGGGGAGTGGCTTCCGCCGGTGGATCCTCCAACAGAATGCTCCAAGGGAGGTGAGTGACAATAAGTTGGACAATTGTTTGATACAGCTGTCGTGTGGGCTACGGTGACCCCATGGAATTTCACCTACGCTTCGATGGCATTCGTTTGAGTTTGATATTTTGTCTCGTCAGCAAGTAATGCTGTGTGCAGTTTAAAATTACGATGACCAGACATTTAATGATTTAGGTGGACTTGGCAATAGATGTCCACCGAAACAGAATAAGAACGATGTTCAATCAGGAATGGTTATAGAGATATGCTTCCATGGAAACGTGCATGCTCACGCAGCGAAACGTTTTGAAGAAGTCTCTTCCACTTGATTTTTTTGTGTGACATGATACACATATGCCTGGGGCGTGTTATCATTTTGTATTGCCAAGAGCCAGCACCTTGATTTGATTATATCTCATACACATGTCCTCTCCTCGTCAGCAGCTGTCGCTGGATCCGAGCGGTGCGGGGAGTGGCTTCCGCCGGGGGATCCTCCAACAGATGACTCCAAAGGAGGTGAGTGACAATAAGTTGGACAATTGTTTGACACAGCTGTCGTGTGGGCTACTGTGACCCCATGGAATTTCACCTATGTTTCGATGGCATTCGTTTGAGTTTGATATTTTGTCTCGTCAGCAAGCAATGCTGTGTGCAATTTAAAATTACGATGACCAGACATTTATTGATTTAGGTGGACTTGACAATAGATGTCCACTGAAACAGAATAAAAACGACGTTCAATCAGGAATGGTTATAGAGATATGCTTCCATGGAAACGTGCATGCTCACGCAGAGAAACTTTTGAAGAAGTATCTTCCACTTGATTATTTGGTGACGTGATACACATATGCCTGGGGCGTGTTATCATTTTTTATTGCAAAGGGCTAGCACCTTGAATTGCTTATATCTCATACACATGACCTCTCCTCAACAGAAGCTGGCGCTGGATCCGAGCGGTGCGGGCAGTGACTTCCGCCGGGGGACCCTCCAACAGATGACTCCAAGGGAGGTGAGTGACAATAAGTTGGACAATTGCTTGATACAGCTATCGTGTGGGCTACGGTGACCCCATGGAATTTCACCTATGTTACGATGGCATTCGTTTGAGTTTGATATTTCGTCTCGTCAGCAACAAATGATGAGTGCGTTTTAAAGTTATGGTGACCAGGCATTTAATGATTTAGGTGGACTTGGCAATAGATGTCCACCGAAACAGAATAAAAACGACGTTCAATCAGGAATGGTTATAGAGATATGCTTCCACGGAAACGTGCATGCTCACGCAGAGAAACGTTTTGAAGAAGTCTCTTCCACTTGATTTGTTGTGTGTGACGTGATACACATATGCCTGGGGCGTGTTATCATTTTTTATTGCAAAGAGCCAGCACCTTGATTTGATTATATCATACACATTACACATGGCCTCTCCTCGTCAGCAGCTGCCGCTGGATCCGAGCGGTGCGGGGAGTGGCTTCCGCCGGGGGATCCTCCAACAGAAGGCTCCAAGGGAGGTGAGTGACAATAAGTTGGACAATTGTTTGACACAGCTGTCGTGTGGGCTACGGTGACCTCATGGAATTTCACCTATTTTTCGATGGCATTCGTTTGAGTTGATATTTCGCCTTGTCAGCAAACAGTGCTGTGTGCAGTTTAAAATTACGATGACCAGACATGTAATGATTTAGGTGGACTTAGCAACAGAGGTCCACCGAAACAGAATAAAAACGATATTCATTCGAGGATCATGAGAGGTTATATGGCGATTCTTCGATGGAGACGTGCAAAGTTGTATCGAGATAGTAGACATATGCGTCTCAATGTTTTATTTGGTGATCAGTAGACATAATGAACTGTGATTTTTCCTGGGACACGCGTACAATTTTTTCTTCTTCTCTAACATTTCAATGTATCAGATGGCGTCGCTTGTAGCAGTCACGGTGTGTTCAAATCAATTAATTAATATCGGTTTTTGGTTGGTAGGGGCTCAACTGATGTAGCATAAGCTCTGAAACGAGGGAGGATACATTTTATTAGTTACTGTTTGTAATTCGGATCAAAAGATAACTAATCGTTCACAAAGCAAATGTCTTCTTTGTTTCAGTGGGCGTCCCTGTCCAATCTGCTGTTTCCAGGAAGAGCAGACCGTTGGCGACCGTTTATCCATTCTGCAGGTACTGATAATTCATTTTACTTCGCTGAGGGGAATTTAATATATTTCTAATGAAATTGAAGCTATTCTGGGCCGTATATGTACATAATTGTCGTTGATAAAGATGTTGTTGATATGATGTAACAACATTTTAACAATGGTTTAGTATATAAGGCCTTGGGCTTAAAGGAAATGATTCACCTTAAAATAATGATGTTTAATGCATTTTCAAATCAGAAGTGCGCTTAAACTGACTAGAATGTATATTTTTTTAAAAGTTGCCTTTACTGTTTAGGCGGATGATAGGTTCGAATAAAATAATCAGCATCGAAAGATTTTGCTAATGCAAAAACTTGAGTTGAATAGGTACCTTAGTGTTTGAATAGTGTTCTGGCTAGCTGTAATAAGAACGTTTATTGTAAAATAGAACGACACCGATGGACAAAAATTCCAATATTTCTGGTTATATTGAGCTTTCAGGCAAACATTTTACTAAATCTGTGGTTTTGTGACATGCGCTAACAAATTGCTATATGAGTTTGAATTACCACGTTAAAAATTTATTGTTCTAATTTTAAGTAGTTTGACCTAAAATGAATCAGTTTTCCCTTTTGGACTGAAATGAGGATAAAAAGGTGTGAATTCTCAACAGTAAGTGTGATAGGAAATCATGCATTCACGGCTCATGAGTAATGTATATGTGATTATATTCATGTTACTCAAGAAGACCGTGTTTTCGATTACCCGGATGACCTTTCCAATTATTAATGACTTATACGTACTTTGCAGTTCCTCTGCAGAAGATGGGGACGCGCCCCCATCCGGTACACCAAGTAACCGTTCTAACAGGTATGTTGTCATTATTGTCATGCTTAATTTATTTCGTTAACCCGGTTGACACTGGACCTCCCGGTCAGGTGATAGGGGGGGGGGGGGCAGGGGTTCTTTAAAGTCCCTTACTCTTTCAGCAATATTGTTAGAACGTCGTGCAATAAAGCACGAAACTCGGCACACACATTCTTGAGTATTCAGATCATATACTGATAACAGTTATTGCACGTCAGAGGTAAGGTCCAGGTTATAGTGACATAAAGTTTGCCGGTTTGTCAGAAATTCGCTTCGCGTAAGACGAACGGTTCTGAAGGGATATTTGTTTGTTATAGATGAATTCCACTTAATATTGATTGTTCTATCGAACTGGAAATTCAACAATTAAAAATATGGACTTTTACAAAATATAGGAACTTTTGAACTAAAACATATTTTCTTGAAATATTTGCAAATACTCTTCAGAATTAAAAAAATATATATATATATAGAAGAAAGCTATTAAGTGAATATGCATGCCAAGTTTCAAGCCGATAACTCTCAAAACGCGCCTTGGAAGCTAAAAAATGTAGTCGCTGTAAAGAAAGCATATGACGACAAATCGCGATTCTATGATTTGGTTTGTGACATCATTGTGACCTGACCTGACCTCGGATTTGCATAAAATTTTGACAGAATGTGCTCTAGATACCAATAAATGTGTGCGCCAAATTTTGTGCTTGTATTGCACGGCTTTCTGACGTTATTGCTGAAAAAGTAAAGGGTAGCCCCCCCCCCCGCGCCTGGCGGTGGCTGGAAGGCCCAGCGCCTGCCGGGATTTATTTATTTATTTGTTTATAATGAGCGACAGGCATTTGCCCACTTAGAGCTCAAGTCGAAAAGCCATCAAGCACACAGTGACACACGATTACACAGTACATTAACACAACGCTTAAAAAGAACAAAAGTTCTACAAACGATTTAGGTAAGAACAACGATAAGAATAAATGTGTGAACAATAGTTCCCAATAGGATGTGTCTTGACATGCCATTTATGCAGACAGGACTACGTTTTAATGTGTGGGACAGTATTTTAGCAGGCGAGAGTAAGAAATGACGATAAACACAATTTATAGATAGACAAGTTCATCGAAGTAAAATGAAGGAATGCCCATATATTGAATAGTACTTCTTGCTTACAGATCATTTTCTGAACACGAGGTCGAGGAAGACAACAGTAACATTGACCTCATGTACGAGCCATCTACAACGATAGATGACAGCTGTAACAGGTAATTGTGCTTGACTACTTACTAAGTTACATATAGTTTATTTATACATTATTGTTGTGAACTGTTTCATGGTGTTTCAAAGACATATTTCTTAATAATAGTTCAACAGCAGATCTCCTGAAGAAGTAACTGATAGCTGTAACTTTCAATATTTCTCATTGAGCTACATTATTCTATTTTTACGATTGCTGACTTTTCTTCATTTTATCCATGCCTATTATATATTCTGTATATATTCTATTACCATGTTCGTCTAAGAAAATCTTGAAAATGTGATGATTATTACTAGTATATTTTATTTTATTTGTTTTTACCTCTAATTCACAAATTATGACGTTTTTAATACCGAAATAACATTTTAACAAAACCTGTCCTTTCCTGAAAGGGGCAATGACAAAGTATCACATGAATCCGATATGGTACGAATGAGAAATCCCCCCAAAACCATGGTGACTATTATACCTTAAATTGACAGAACCGAGCTACAAACTTATCGATTTTCGTGTGTCGTTTCAGTGTTGAGAGCGAAGTTGTGCCTTCTTCCGTCCTCACGGCAAGGCAGATCGACGAATCTAGACCACCACACCCTGTTTTCAAGTAAGTTTATCGTCTATTTTCGTTAAAATGTATCCATGGAAAGATACAAATTTTGTCATGAAACATACATGCATACATGCATACATACATACATACATACATACATACATACATACATACATACGTACATACATACATACATACATACATACATACATACATACATACATACATACATACATACATACATACATACATACATACATACATACATACATACATACATACATACATACATACATACATACATACATACATACATACATACATACATACATACATACATACATACATACATACATACATACATACATACATACATACATACATACATACATACATACATACATACATACATACATACATACATACATACATACATACATACATACATACATACATACATACATACATACATACATACATACATACATACATACATACATACATACATACATACATACATACATACATACATACATACATACATACATACATACATACATACATACATACATACATACATACATACATACATACATACATACATACATACATACATACATACATACATACATACATACATACATACATACATACATACATACATACATACATACATACATACATACATACATACATACATACATACATACATACATACATACATACATACATACATACATACATACATACATACATACATACATACATACATACATACATACATACATACATACATACATACATACATACATACATACATACATACATACATACATACATACATGCATGCATACATACATACATACATACATACATACATACATACATACCTACATACCTACATATATATCTGTCTGTCTGTCTGTCTGTCTGTCTGTCTGTCTGTCTGTCTGTCTGTCTGTCTGTCTGTCTGTCTGTCTGTCTGTCTGTCTGTCTGTCTGTCTGTCTGTCTGTCTGTCTGTCTGTCTGTCTGTCTGTCTGTCTGTCTGTCTGTCTGTCTGTCTGTCTGTCTGTCTGTCTGTCTGTCTGTCTGTCTGTCTGTCTGTCTGTCTGTCTGTCTGTCTGTCTGTCTGTCTGTCTGTCTGTCTGTCTGTCTGTCTGTCTGTCTGTCTGTCTGTCTGTCTGTCTGTCTGTCTGTCTGTCTGTCTGTCTGTCTGTCTGTCTGTCTGTCTGTCTGTCTGTCTGTCTGTCTGTCTGTCTGTCTGTCTGTCTGTCTGTCTGTCTGTCTGTCTGTCTGTCTGTCTGTCTGTCTGTCTGTCTGTCTGTCTGTCTGTCTGTCTGTCTGTCTGTCTGTCTGTCTGTCTGTCTGTCTGTCTGTCTGTCTGTCTGTCTGTCTGTCTGTCTGTCTGTCTGTCTGTCTGTCTGTCTGTCTGTCTGTCTGTCTGTCTGTCTGTCTGTCTGTCTGTCTGTCTGTCTGTCTGTCTGTCTGTCTGTCTGTCTGTCTGTCTGTCTGTCTGTCTGTCTGTCTGTCTGTCTGTCTGTCTGTCTGTCTGTCTGTCTGTCTGTCTGTCTGTCTGTCTGTCTGTCTGTCTGTCTGTCTGTCTGTCTGTCTGTCTGTCTGTCTGTCTGTCTGTCTGTCTGTCTGTCTGTCTGTCTGTCTGTCTGTCTGTCTGTCTGTCTGTCTGTCTGTCTGTCTGTCTGTCTGTCTGTCTGTCTGTCTGTCTGTCTGTCTGTCTGTCTGTCTGTCTGTCTGTCTGTCTGTCTGTCTGTCTGTCTGTCTGTCTGTCTGTCTGTCTGTCTGTCTGTCTGTCTGTCTGTCTGTCTGTCTGTCTGTCTGTCTGTCTGTCTGTCTGTCTGTCTGTCTGTCTGTCTGCCTGTCTGCCTGTCTGCCTGTCTGCCTGTCTGCCTGTCTGCCTGTCTGCCTGTCTGCCTGTCTGCCTGTCTGCCTGTCTGCCTGTCTGCCTGTCTGCCTGTCTGCCTGTCTGCCTGTCTGCCTGTCTGCCTGTCTGCCTGTCTGCCTGTCTGCCTGTCTGCCTGTCTGCCTGTCTGCCTGTCTGCCTGTCTGCCTGTCTGCCTGTCTGCCTGTCTGCCTGTCTGCCTGTCTGCCTGTCTGCCTGTCTGCCTGTCTGCCTGTCTGCCTGTCTGCCTGTCTGCCTGTCTGCCTGTCTGCCTGTCTGCCTGTCTGCCTGTCTGCCTGTCTGCCTGTCTGCCTGTCTGCCTGTCTGCCTGTCTGCCTGTCTGCCTGTCTGCCTGTCTGCCTGTCTGCCTGTCTGCCTGTCTGCCTGTCTGCCTGTCTGCCTGTCTGCCTGTCTGCCTGTCTGCCTGTCTGCCTGTCTGCCTGTCTGCCTGTCTGCCTGTCTGCCTGTCTGCCTGTCTGCCTGTCTGCCTGTCTGCCTGTCTGCCTGTCTGCCTGTCTGCCTGTCTGCCTGTCTGCCTGTCTGCCTGTCTGCCTGTCTGCCTGTCTGCCTGTCTGCCTGTCTGCCTGTCTGCCTGTCTGCCTGTCTGCCTGTCTGCCTGTCTGCCTGTCTGCCTGTCTGCCTGTCTGCCTGTCTGCCTGTCTGCCTGTCTGCCTGTCTGCCTGTCTGCCTGTCTGCCTGTCTGCCTGTCTGCCTGTCTGCCTGTCTGCCTGTCTGCCTGTCTGCCTGTCTGCCTGTCTGCCTGTCTGCCTGTCTGCCTGTCTGCCTGTCTGCCTGTCTGCCTGTCTGCCTGTCTGCCTGTCTGCCTGTCTGCCTGTCTGCCTGTCTGCCTGTCTGCCTGTCTGCCTGTCTGCCTGTCTGCCTGTCTGCCTGTCTGCCTGTCTGCCTGTCTGCCTGTCTGCCTGTCTGCCTGTCTGCCTGTCTGCCTGTCTGCCTGTCTGCCTGTCTGCCTGTCTGCCTGTCTGCCTGTCTGCCTGTCTGCCTGTCTGCCTGTCTGCCTGTCTGCCTGTCTGCCTGTCTGCCTGTCTGCCTGTCTGCCTGTCTGCCTGTCTGCCTGTCTGCCTGCCTGCCTGCCTGCCTGCCTGCCTGCCTGCCTGTCTGCCTGTCTGCCTGTCTGCCTGTCTGCCTGTCTGCCTGTCTGCCTGTCTGCCTGTCTGCCTGTCTGCCTGTCTGCCTGTCTGCCTGTCTGCCTGTCTGCCTGTCTGCCTGTCTGCCTGTCTGCCTGTCTGCCTGTCTGCCTGTCTGCCTGTCTGCCTGTCTGCCTGTCTGCCTGTCTGCCTGTCTGCCTGTCTGCCTGTCTGCCTGTCTGCCTGTCTGCCTGTCTGCCTGTCTGCCTGTCTGCCTGTCTGCCTGTCTGCCTGTCTGCCTGTCTGCCTGTCTGCCTGTCTGCCTGTCTGCCTGTCTGCCTGTCTGCCTGTCTGCCTGTCTGCCTGTCTGCCTGTCTGCCTGTCTGCCTGTCTGCCTGTCTGCCTGTCTGCCTGTCTGCCTGTCTGCCTGTCTGCCTGTCTGCCTGTCTGCCTGTCTGCCTGTCTGCCTGTCTGCCTGTCTGCCTGTCTGCCTGTCTGCCTGTCTGCCTGTCTGTCTGCCTGTCTGCCTGCCTGTCTCTGTCTGTCTCTGTCTGTCTCTGTCTGTCTCTGTCTGTCTCTGTCTGTCTCTGTCTGTCTCTGTCTGTCTCTGTCTGTCTCTGTCTGTCTCTGTCTGTCTCTGTCTGTCTCTGTCTGTCTCTGTCTGTCTCTGTCTGTCTCTGTCTGTCTCTGTCTGTCTCTGTCTGTCTCTGTCTGTCTCTGTCTGTCTCTGTCTGTCTCTGTCTGTCTCTGTCTGTCTCTGTCTGTCTCTGTCTGTCTCTGTCTGTCTCTGTCTGTCTCTGTCTGTCTCTGTCTGTCTCTGTCTGTCTCTGTCTGTCTCTGTCTGTCTCTGTCTGTCTCTGTCTGTCTCTGTCTGTCTCTGTCTGTCTCTGTCTGTCTCTGTCTGTCTCTGTCTGCCTCTGTCTGTCTTTGTCTGTCTGTCTCTGTCTGTCTGTCTCTGTCTGTCTGTCTCTGTCTGTCTGTCTCTGTCTGTCTGTCTCTGTCTGTCTGTCTCTGTCTGTCTGTCTCTGTCTGTCTGTCTCTGTCTGTCTGTCTCTGTCTGTCTGTCTCTGTCTGTCTGTCTCTGTCTGTCTGTCTCTGTCTGTCTGTCTCTGTCTGTCTGTCTCTGTCTGTCTGTCTCTGTCTGTCTGTCTCTGTCTGTCTGTCTCTGTCTGTCTGTCTCTGTCTGTCTGTCTCTGTCTGTCTGTCTCTGTCTGTCTGTCTCTGTCTGTCTGTCTCTGTCTGTCTGTCTCTGTCTGTCTGTCTCTGTCTGTCTGTCTCTGTCTGTCTGTCTCTGTCTGTCTGTCTCTGTCTGTCTGTCTCTGTCTGTCTGTCTCTGTCTGTCTGTCTCTGTCTGTCTGTCTCTGTCTGTCTGTCTCTGTCTGTCTGTCTCTGTCTGTCTGTCTCTGTCTGTCTGTCTCTGTCTGTCTGTCTCTGTCTGTCTGTCTCTGTCTGTCTGTCTCTGTCTGTCTGTCTCTGTCTGTCTGTCTCTGTCTGTCTGTCTCTGTCTGTCTGTCTCTGTCTGTCTGTCTCTGTCTGTCTGTCTCTGTCTGTCTGTCTCTGTCTGTCTGTCTCTGTCTGTCTGTCTCTGTCTGTCTGTCTCTGTCTGTCTGTCTCTGTCTGTCTGTCTCTGTCTGTCTGTCTCTGTCTGTCTGTCTCTGTCTGTCTGTCTCTGTCTGTCTGTCTCTGTCTGTCTGTCTCTGTCTGTCTGTCTCTGTCTGTCTGTCTCTGTCTGTCTGTCTCTGTCTGTCTGTCTCTGTCTGTCTGTCTCTGTCTGTCTGTCTCTGTCTGTCTGTCTCTGTCTGTCTGTCTCTGTCTGTCTGTCTCTGTCTGTCTGTCTCTGTCTGTCTGTCTCTGTCTGTCTGTCTCTGTCTGTCTGTCTCTGTCTGTCTGTCTCTGTCTGTCTGTCTCTGTCTGTCTGTCTCTGTCTGTCTGTCTCTGTCTGTCTGTCTCTGTCTGTCTGTCTCTGTCTGTCTGTCTCTGTCTGTCTGTCTCTGTCTGTCTGTCTCTGTCTGTCTGTCTCTGTCTGTCTGTCTCTGTCTGTCTGTCTCTGTCTGTCTGTCTCTGTCTGTCTGTCTCTGTCTGTCTGTCTCTGTCTGTCTGTCTCTGTCTGTCTGTCTCTGTCTGTCTGTCT